>JAAGKR010001178.1:11875-77262 GCA_011419295.1 Clarias macrocephalus
GAAACGAGGCTAGCCCGTCTAACTGAATGCCGGTGTCAGGAACTCTGTCGCTGAGCCATGTCTCCGTGAAAACAAATACACAGCAGTCCCTCACCTCACGCTGTGTAGCCTGTTGCAGTCGGATGTAGTCCAGTTTATTTTCCAGGGAGCAGACGTTAGATAAGATGATGGACGGAAGAGCCGGCCGGCTAGGGTTTGTTTTTAGCCTAGCACAGACTCCCGCCCGCTTGCCGCGTTTCCGCTTCCTCGCGCACCGCTTACGATGTCCCCTCCTCTGGCCACCGGCATCAGGCAACGCCGAGGACTGGAGGCCTGGTTCCCGAAGCAAGCCAAGGTCGCGTAGCTTCTCCCGCAGCTCATCTTGAATGAAATATGCCGGTTTATTGAGTTGCAACAGTTTCTGTCGGTGGTAGGTGTGAGCACCGTTTGTGCCGGTGTCCATAAACTTTGCAACATAAAAGCGCTACGACACGACATAGACAATGTAGCACCATTTTGGCTCCGGAGTGGCCGCTGCGTGCTACCGCCGCGCCGCCATCTCGACCAACACGACCAACACTCAAGTGAAAAAAAAAAAAAAACTAATCTGAAAATATGTTGACTCAAAGTCAAGACATTTCACTACTCATTCAAGTAGCTTCTTTAGTCTGAGGAACGTTGGTAAGTTCCACAATATTAGTATACTCTCAAGAATCCTCCCAACTGTGAGAGTCAGAGGGAAAAAGGATATAAATGCAGTATGTGGAACTTACCAACATGCCTCAGAATGAAGAAGCTACTTGGATGAGTAGTGAAACATTTCAGGCCAGTTGGCATGACGCGACTTCTAGATAACCTCACCTGGATGACTGAGAATCTTTACAGACTTAAGGCTACATTCCCAGGAGACATGATTGCTTTGTACCGTGCCTGCAAGCTAGAATGTTGCAGTGATCAGTGCTAAGACATGACACAGAATGATCACGTTACACAAACATACCGGATTTTGGGTTCACGTATACTTTGATCTGTACAATAGTGTAAAAGCACAAATACCTACATAAAAATAAGCATATAAATATACAATGCATATCTTCAAAACCAAAAAATGTAAATGTAGTAAATTCTTTAACCAACAATCTAAAATATATGTTGTTTTAGTTCATAGATCTTTGTTATTTTAATTGTTTTATAAGAAGCACTAATGTATCAATAAAAATGGTGCTTTAACTGTCCAATGTTTATTGACAGCATCTTTTTATCTCTGCACCCTTCAGGGTCCTGGAAAGATAAAAGAACGGGAGAGCGGAGTGGAGGTTCTACGTTTAATTGTCAGAGATGATGACACTAATGGTTCACCAGCATGGAAAGCTAAATACACTCTTCATGGGGATCCAGAAAACTATTTTAAAATCCACACAGACCCCAAAACTAATGAAGGAATCCTGACTGTTATAAAGGTATTTCGATGGTTTCTAAATAAATATGCACATTGTGCAACTGTCCTCCTGCCATATGAGCTGTGTTCATTCAGTATTTAAACTAATGATATAAAAACTGAATCTAATGTGAAACTTACTACTGGCATCTTCAAACTAATAACCACATTTCCATGATGTACAGTATCTTAGCCTAAAAATGTTTATGGTATGGTATTAATTAACTTTAAGAATTAAGAAACTTTATTTTAAACCTTATAAACCGTATAAAATCATTTTGCATATCAGGGACAAACTGATATATACTTTACTTTCTCCATACATGGTCTAACTTATTTCCATAAATGTTTAACTGCTGTATAGCTGCTTTACAATAATAACCAGTGTAAAAAGTGCTAAACAAAATACTGAATTAAATATTACAGGATGATTTAGAAGGGGTGTTTCCTTGTGTCCATATAATGTGCAAGTATTTATTAATTCCCCTTAACCTGAGACAGATTTTTCGTATTGGGAGCACTAAAGAAACATAGAATTTAATATAGGTTAAAATGGTAATGGAAAAATGCAAAAGCCACAGGACAGATTACTGTCTGATCATTTACACTGACTGATCGAGGATCCATGACACTGTAACAACATTTGTCTAAATTATTCAAATAGTTCGTTAATTATTTAAATGTAATCATGCATATTTATTTTTAGGACTGCGTGAAAATTCCAACAATTTAATGATTTAAATGTCTGTTGGAAAATGTGCCATGTTTATATATTCAGTATACAGTGTGTGTGTGTGTGTGTGTGTGTGTGTGTGTGTGTGTGTGTGTGTGTGTTGCCTTTGCTTCTATTTTCTGTTTTAAGCACATGTAATAGCCTGCTGTCTGACAGAGTTTTCCCTATTACACTCTGGCTTCCCTTGCTTGCGCTTGTAAAAAAAATAATAACATCATGCATGTCTTCACTTGAAAAAAAGCATAAACAGTGGGTTTAAATTAAGTCAAACAAGTTGCTTGGTTCTATTTTACGACTTGTAATATGACTTTAATAATAATGTAATACTATACTTCTTTTTCTATAAAATGGTAAATGCTATTACCTTGTATTTATTACCTAAAATTTTTTATACTGAGGTACATACCATAGGTGCAGAGAATGTAAATTTTATTTGTACTAGTTTAAGTGCATAACAATCAATAATTTGACGGGCACGTTACATAAATATGAATCCACACTGGAATAAGGCAGTTTTTTTATTATTAGTAGTAATAATAATAAATTTTTAATAATATTAGTAATATTATTTAATGTTATAGTTAGATGTTTGTTAATATTTTATTATTATATCTGCTTTTCATATAATCATGGATTTGAATAATTAATTATTCTAAATGTAGACTTTCTCAAACTGTTGAAACAAATGAATAACTTGGAAGATATGGATACAGATGTGCAATAACAGCATCTTAAACAGTCACCTTAACAGTCAAGAATGGTAACTGAAGACTTTTTTTTTCTAGTTTCATGTAAAGACAAAGGCATATAAATCTTACATCATACATGGTTTGCCATTGGACTTTTAGGAATTCTACAACATTCTGTTATCTCATCGATTTATTTAAATCTTTAAATAGCTATAAACAATGTTTTTTTCTTTGTATTACAAAATCCCCAGCCAATGGATTATGAGGAGCAAACTACAAGAAATCTGACAATCAGTGTGGAAAATGAAGAGCCCTATTTCTTTTGTAATGTGAAAAGTCGCACAACATCAGACTTATGGGATGTAGAGACTCTTCCCAAAGAATCCAGCAGAAGTCCAGCACCCATCCTCTCTAAGCCATATCCAGTCACTATCACTGTTGAGGATGTCAATGATCCTCCAGAATTTGTACCACCTGTTAAAAAAATAACAATCATGGAGAATACAAAAATAGGAACCATCTTGGATACTCTCACAGTCAAAGATCCGGATAAGACATTTGGAAACTCATTTCGGTCAGTGAAAATACCTTTCTATGCTATGTTTGTGTGCTTTCCTCTTGAAATACAGTAATTTTAATCAGAGAACTAAAGAAATTTTAGAGTATGTGAGGTAATTACTGGGTTGTAGTTATGGTTATAGTTTTAAGTTCTCTGGTAAATTCAAAGGTAATACAACCATATGTATATACTTAATGAGGAAAAAATGTTACAGATTCATTTCCTTCATTTTGTTCTTTAACCTAATTTCTTGTTGCTTGTGTTATTTTTAATCAGTCATTTAAACATGTATAATCATTTTCTGTCAGCATAGGAACACAAATATTATTACAGGATGGAACTGATTACAAACTGAACTGATTATGCTTACCGTATTTCTGCTTCAATGTAACACATAACTGTCCAACAATTTAATAATAAAAATATATTATAGATATTGACTTTTTTTCCGCTGCACTGGTTAAACTGGATACTTAAACAATGTGTGCTTTACAGGCAGACACCAAGGCAAAATTAGGCAAGGCATGTCCGTCACTTTTTTTTCAATGCAAGTAACTGCCTTCCAAACCTGCGATATCTGACATAACATATCCAACCATTACAACATACAGTACACTATACAGTATGTGCATATTTGTCTTTGACCAGGAACTGGAGTTGGATCATGATAAAGTCTTCTAAACTCTCTTTCTTTATGTACTCTCTTATATATCCAGGTTTGTTAAAGGAGAAGATAAAGATGACTGGGTAACTGTTGATTCAGAAACTGGTCAGGTTTCTGTAGCCAAAGTTATGGACAGAGAATCACCATTAGTGAATGCCAGTACCTACAGTGTCATTGTGTATGTTGTGAACAAAGGTAAGACAAGGCATTTGATGTGTTACAACATGCATTTTCCTATCACCAAGAGGTCTGTGTCACAACAAGCCACATAACATGCACACTATAGTTAATCAGAGCCCATGAGAACTGACTAAACATGGGGAATCAGTTTTGACTCTTGCCTGGTGAAAATAAAAACCTGGAGCCCCACAAGTCGTTTTGAACAAAACTGAGGACCACTGCTTTATAACAATTTCCATAAAATCTTAAGTTATTTTATTTAAGTCATATAAACCAGGTTCGCTAATAATAATAATAATAATAATAATAAAGAAATTGGTTGACTTGGTTTTTAGAGGTTTTTTATTAGTCCAAAATTTTTATTTAATTTATGATGCAGTAAGTCTCAAAGACTTTATTACAGTTCATCCAACAATAGAAACTAGGCATGTTTCTCAATACCAAGAATGAATAACCATTGGCTTTTACACGAAATCTGCAAAATTCTTTTCTGACCGTCTATTCTACACACATTGGGAGTACACCTGGCTGGGAGGCTAGTTCTTTTTTTCTAAAAAAAAATTCATATTCAGTTCATGGACATGCTTTTGGGGTGAGAGAAAACTCTTTTATCATTCATTATTAAAAATGAGTTTTCAGATAGCATATAATCTTAGTTAATAGCCAAATGAATTTTAAATATGCCTGACCTCATATTCTCATTGAGCTGCCTCTAAAATTAACCGCTTCTACTATTATCTATAGGTAGAACAGTACAAAACCTTGAAATACTGAACTGCTTAGTGACTCATAAATGGGTCAGGTTACTCCAATACTGTACTGGAGTAGGTACAGAGGTTAAGAGAATGACAAGTTAAAAAACATTATTTTATAAATGATTAAAGTACTGTTTATATTTAGGAAATCCATCTCTGTTTGTATCTGCCATCAATAATTTAATTTCACTGCAAACAAAAAAAACCTCAATGACGCATACTGTATAAGCATGTGATTAGTAGTTGTATTTAGACTGCACACAGTGTACTGTCACAACTATCTGTTATTCACTTAGTTTTAGTTGTTTCGGTAGGTAGTTCCAAGACTTGGTAGGTTGTTTAAAATATATGTTCTTTTCTTCGATTTTATTGAGCATATAATGTTCATTATGATTTAGCAAAGCATTTGGATGGGCATTTATTACTATTATTGAAATATTAAGTATTTTATTATTCTCCCCCCTGACCTACAGATGAGCCTCCACAGACTGGCACAGGGACGCTGGTCATCCACTTAGGTGATGAGAATGACAATATACCACGGTTGGTGGTGGATACAGTGAGTATGTGTTTATCAGATGAGAAAACCATCACTGAGATTTCTGCTGAAGATCCAGACCTTCCACCATACAGTGCACCATTTCAATATGAGCTACTGGAAGATGACCAAATTGAAGGAAAATGGAAGATTGAGCCAAACCATGGTACGGTCTTTAAAAACACTAAATCATTAAATATTTAATTCACCATTTGTCACCTATGTCACTCTTCTCTTGTCACATGGTTGTAATTTTTTAAAACCCTTATGAAATGAATTCTTATAAACATATACTTACTTACTTAACAGTCACTACTCTTTGACCTATAAGCATATACAGTAAGCAAATTTGAAGGAAATAATTGAGTGAAATAATTTAAAGAAAGATTTTTGTTTTACTATGAAAAAACTAAAATACTTTAAGAAATTTATTATCTGATCTCTTTACAGGAATACATGTGAACCTGGTCAAAGACAACACAGTCTATGCAGGATTATACAAGATTAGGATCAAAATATCAGATAGTGATGGCAACAGTTCTGTGCAAAATTTGTCCATTACTGTGTGTGACTGCACTAGCAAACCCAACTGCCATGTTCGTAGTTTCACGGCCCAGGCAAGCCTTGGTGCTATAGGCATAATGATCTTTGCTTTCCTACTTTTGCTAGGTAAGAATGAGACACAGGTCCTGTACTGATGCAACTTCAATATTACACTGTTGAATTAAAGTTGTGATATTTTCTAAGATATATGCAAATAATTTCATATTAAAGGTTTAATTAATTAGTGCAATATGCAAGAGAAAAAGAGATTATACTGTATATACACTAAGAACTATGCATATAGTAGGTATAGCGTCCACGTAAAGCTTATAAACATTACATATTACAAAACAGGTGCATCACTGAAACAGCTGTCACTAACAGGTAAAACAACTAAAATATACTTATGTTTGACAGCGATACTCCTGATGGCACTTCAATTTATCCAAAAGCAAAAAAAAACTATGACCTTTCCTGAAGATGGTCCTGGTAACATCCTTAAATCCAACACTGAGAACCCCGGCACAGACTGTGAGGTAATAAAATATATAGCCCTATAAATAGGGTTGAGGGTCTCCAAAGCTCTCTGGAATTGTTAAAAATTCCTTGTTTTTTTAAAGACATTCCCTAACAGATACCCTTTGATACAGAAACACAGTTGTAGGGTTCTAAATTGATGGGTTCCATAAAGCTGAAAAATTATTAAGTGTTACAAGAATGTTGTTACTTGTTACATTATTTAAATAAATACAATATAATTTAAACTAACCACTACCTGCTATTTTTCTTGCCTTGAATTTTTACCTAAAATTCTCAGAACATAGTTAATATCATTCATAGTATTTTTTTTTTTTTATAATATGACTTTCTTTTCCATAGTAGTGATGTATATAGTACAGTTTTAACCATTTAGGCATTTAACTATTATCTATATTCACAACTAAAGGCTATGATTTATAATGAGCAGTATTTATGTGGCATCTGTAGGTACAAGATAGAACTAATATACTTCTTTTTTCTTTTTCATAAAGGTTTCATTTGAAATATCCCAATTAATTATGAGTGGGAACAGTGTGAAGACATCTAACGGCTTTTCCAAACAGCGTTCAATACTTTACAATGTATGTATCTAGATACATTATTGCAAAATACATCTCCTTATACAAAGCACTACTGAAGACAGGAGCAACTAAATACATAGAAAATACACACAACATATGGTTAACTGTTACTGCTACAGCCTTTTTAGTGTTCTTCACTGCGGCCATTGTTGCAATATAGTTACTAAGGACAGTCACTACACTAAAATAAAAACAAAAAAATCTTTGCACGCACATACAAGTGTACACAGGCGCATGGTTGTTGATTATACGAGTGATGCACTTGCACTGAGACTAAGGCTGGGAGATGATTACCGATAATCCAGCAGCGCGAGAGAGAGAGAACCATTGGCTCAGTTGTGATCATGTAACGCTCGGCAGACAAAGCGTATACTGTATGTACTACTCGTATATTAAGACCTCGCTTAACAAGATAAAATTTATTTCAAAATTCTTGCAAAACGCCTGCATATGAATTCACTTGCAATCCAAGGTTCCACTGTATTTGTTTATTCTGAAAAAAATGTGATATTGGTTTATTCTAGAATTTATAGCATGCCTGTCAGCTCTACAGTTTTAATGGTTGCAACATTTGTACACGCTGAGTTATAACATAAATCCCTCCCACAAAAAACTTACATTTTAATTACATATGAAATAACCTGTTTGTTCATTAAATAATTATGTAAGCTACATTAGATAGGTAGACGTTAACAATGTAACTAGCTAAATAACATTTGGACCTGGTGGTTTTGTATGCTTTAAATACTTATTTTCAATTTTATATTAATATAAAATATGTTTTATGTTTTAACATTTTTAAATTATATAATAAAACATAAATAAAACTTGATGTAAAATTTATAGTCATAAATCACTCAACACTGCAGCTTGAAATTGTACAATATAGTCTGGAAATCTAAATTCATCCCTCTATATGTCACGATCTTTGGGTAATCCTGGCTGTTGTTAATACCAAAGGGCTTCAAGAAGTCAGGCATAGGCGCAGAGGGATGTTTTAACCCAAAAACAGTCTTTTAATAACATAATAAAACAAGACAATGAACAGAATAAACTAATCAAATAAATGACACTGACTCAACGTAAAACCCACATATAATGAAAACACACACACTCTCACGGGCTTTTCTAACGGGTAGCCACACGTACACACGCGCTCCTATGAGCAAACCACACACTCCGGCGCTTCTAACAGGAAGCCACACTTACACACGCGCTCCTATGAGCGAACCACACACTCCGGCGCTTCTAACAGGGAGCCTCACTTACACACGCGCTCCTATGAGCGAACCACACACTCCGGCGCTTCTAACAGGGAGCCTCACTTACACACGCGCTCCTATGAGCGAACCACACACTCCGGCGCTTCTAACAGGGAGCCACAATTTACACATGCACTCCTGTGAGCGACCCACACACAATCCCGCTTCTAACAGTGACCCAGCCTTACGCTGGCTCCTATGAGCGGAGTACACACACACCGGCTCCCGTGAGCAACCCACACACACACGCTTCTAACAGCGAGCCAGCCTTACGCTGGCTCCTGTGAGCGGAGTACACACACACCGGCTCCCATGAGCGACCCACATATACTCACGCTTCTAACAGCGACCCACACACACTCACGCTTCTAACAGCGACCCAGCCTTACGCTAGCTCCTATGAGCGGAGTACACACACACATACACTCACGCTTCTAACAGCGACCCACACACACTCACGCTTCTAACAGTGACCCAGCCTTACGCTAGCTCCTATGAGCGGAGTACATACACACCGGCTCCCGTGAGCGACCCACACACACACTCACACCACAACTAGCCTGCTCACCAACTATCCAAACTCAAACTAGACAAACCACACACCCGTAAAATAAATGAACTCAAACAAACTAAACATAATGCCCTCATTGACGTTCTTAATGCTCGACTCAGTTTCCCAGAACAGCCAGCTATTTATAACCACTTTAATGAGCCACCTCGGTTCAGGTGAGCTCAATCACCTGACCGAGGTGCCTTCTGGGAAACTGAGTCTACACACAAAACTACAATAAACTAAAAAACTCACATGTCCACAGTGCCCTCTAGGGGCAGTCCCTTACACTATAGTTTAACTCTACAGGATATTTACCTTAAATAAGGAAACATGATTATGTATGAACACTGCAATATAGTTGGCTAAATTTTATTAAATATTGTCTTGTTGACTGCAGAGTATACAGTTTATTAGAATATTATATATATATATTATTAGAATCTACTGCATGCACATTTCAGGGTTCTACAAAAATATATTGGCAGATCAAAAATGGCGGCATGATGGTAAGACTTTGAATTCTCTGCTTATGATTCTATCATTACAATTACATGACATACATAGCATTTTTGATCAATCAAAATTAGTGCATTTTTTTTTGTGTGTGTAAAAATTATTGCACCTGTAGATGCCAGCAAAATCATTTTAGAAATATTCTTAAAGAGGAATTTTAGAAGCGGTTTCTTATTTAGACAGGGCTTTGTCCCCAATAACCACTAAAAATTATTCATATTAATTCATATTAGTCATATTATTGTTATATGTTATTTAAACAGAATGTTTTTTCATTTGTTTGTTTGGGTTTTTTTGTTAATTTTTTTCCACCCCAAAGATGATGCCTGAAAACATCTTTATCTTATCTTTCTTATTAACAGGAATCAACCAGGAAAAAACATCCAAGTTGCTCCAAAGAAGTGGTTCATATTAGAAAAGTCCTGTTAAATCAACTTAGTCAGGTAATGCAGTGTAATTTATTTAAAGTAAATGTCAAGAACAATTTTGGTGCTGATTTTATTTGTTATACATATAATACAGAAAATGTGTGGCAAAGAAGTTACTTTTGAAGTTTATGCAATATGGAAGTGACCAATCTTGCTTCCCTAAAATTTAAAATTAATAACTTTAGCCATTTTGTAGAGCCATTTTATATGTGCCCCAAAAAATGGACTTTAAACAATAATAGTTAAAATGCTAATTATTTATCTCTCATAATGCATATTGGTACTAAAATTAGTGTAAGCTTCTAGAAGCATATGACTTGCAAAAGTTGCTATTAAATTGCTTACATTTTTTGATAAAAGCTTAAAAAGTCAATAAAAATCCCTAGTATCCGTAACCATGTCAAAGTCCTGCTGCAATGTCTTAATTATAGATTTTTGAATAATACAGTTTTTCAGGTTTGTCTTTTCATGTGAAATCTACTTTGGCTGAGTTTCATCTGTATGATAAATAAGATTATTGAAAGACCTAAGTTAAAAATAATTACAGACACTACATAAAAGGTCATGACAAATTAGTTTCTTTTTATCTGATAAAAAATGTGTACGCATATATACAAAAACAAAACGGATCTGGAGATAAGAAGTGCTATTAGAAGTATTATGAGAAATTGTGTTATAAATGAACTTCTTTTCACGTAGTTGAGGCAATTTAATGCCAAAAAATTACCACTAACCCTTGTTTTTATAATTGTTTATTTGTTGAAATAAATTTCATGTATTCAAAATTCCATGAACACAAACAGAATTTCTGTTAAAATGTTCAACTCTGTTTGGAGTTTCACACCATTTTTACATTACATATAATGTGTGCATCCATACGCAAACACAAGACTTTTTAATCGCCACACTGAACTGTTTTAAGTTTAAGGGTGCTTTCACACCTGCCTTATTTAGTACGGTTGAATCGCACTAGAGTTCGTTTTCCCTCTTGGTGCGGTTCGTTTGGGCAGGTGTGAATGCAGCAATCGCACTCTAGTTCGGACCAAAATCGGTATGCTTTCAAACGAACACTGGAGCGGTCCGTTTGTGGTGAGAACACGTTCCAAACTTGAACAGACCCAACTGCAAAACGTACTGCACATTTTTGGACTAATCCAGCTGCCGTAGTCAGCTGCGTTGTGCATTGTGGGATGAGGACTAGTATTTGTTGACAGGTCACTTAGCACTTAAGCAACATGGCAGCTCGCGGACAAACATGGAGTTGTTTCATTGTCATAATATTACCTGATGGATCGTTGGTGATATTTCCGGAAGATGACCATGTCACAGTTTCGCAAAATTAATGCACGCCTCCTCCTGAAGTGACTTGTATGCTTTGTTTGTATTGATGTATACAAAAACTATAACACACAACGACCAAGATTATAATTAGGCTGCAAAGTCGTCTCTCCATACTAAAGAGCGGCATGTTATCTGCCGGCTTTTCCTCCTGTCTTTGTTTACTTCCGGGAGTTCTTTTGCAAATGTCCCGCACGTCAATTCTGACAATCGAAAAGCAGATTAGGAAATAGGTTCAATGACACATGTGGCCAACAAGTGATGTGGATGTTATCACGTGGCTGCATTTTGGTTCAATTCAGCTGGTTCGGACCAGAGCAATCAGTATGGTGTGAAAAGGAACCAAAACGGCAGAAAAACGCTACAATGTATTTGTTGCTGCACTTAGTCCGGACCAAATGAACAGAACCACAAGTGTGAAAACACCCTAAGAAAATGGTAGAAATTTTGTATTCTCCAAATTGACAAGGAAATGATAAAGCAATGTGTCTACCTAGCATGCTTTCAGACTCTCACAGCTCTATAAATGTATATTCTTATGATTAGATTTTTTTACAGGATATGTTTATGCTAAACAGTGTTAATGCAACAATGCCCGAAGTTTCTATAGATTATTTATTGATTACAATTATTGTAAACATCAATGTAAAGTGTGATAATAGTTCATTTTAAAAACTTAAAGTGTTAAAGACGTGATGTGAACAATTCATATTAGTAATTGTACTGCTCATACTTTTTTCAGTAGGTCAAATTCTACTGGACTTTATTCTGTATGTTTGTGTAAGTTGAACATTAAGCACTATATAATGACAATGCTTTGATTTCCTCACTACAGAGCCTTGCCCAGCTCCAGACTCCAGAACAGGAGCTCAGCAATTATGAACCACATTGCTATGCATATGAAGGAGAACAGGATGAAAACCTTGATGATATCCTTGATACCCTCTCTGTTCCTGAGACTGATTTTAATTTAGACATCCTCACAAATCTAGAATTACGCTTTACCAACCTGGCAGCTGTGTGTAGGCCTGATTTAATGACATCTGACAGAAAGAAATAGGCTAATGAGTGACTTTTTTTTTTTGTAATTAGTGGAACTATCCAGTCCGAGTGTGTCTGTGTATCTAAGTTATACACAGACTTTCTAACAAATTCGTGAAATAAAAATATGAACTCTCATGACTTCATAGGTACAGTCCAAACCAAAATAATTTTCTTAGCAACAGAGACAATTTAAAAAAGGAAGGAAAGATGTCTTCTTTCTAGGGTTATTAAGTAGTAGTAAAGTAGAACTTTTGGCACATTTGAGTTTTTCTAACAACTCACCACTTGCAATGGATATCATAACTAGCTAATTAAACCATAACTTTACCAAGTGCTGCCTTATTTCACATCCACTTTCACTGGAAGCTTTTTGTTGTTTATGCAAATTTACTGTTTCTACTCAGATGTGTTGCAATGTTGATTAGCTGAATTTTCTTCTTTGCTAGTATTTTCAATAATTAATCCAATGCAAAGCTACCAGCACCATGGTAAAAATGCTTGCAAAGACCACCTTTAAGCATAATTCAAGTAAACTTTGATCTGACTTCTACAGAGTTTAATATATAACAGCTCTTTATAGTGTACAACTCTAGATGCGAGCATCTACTGGAAGCCAGTGTAGGGAGCAATTGAGAAGAGGGAGGAGGGAGAACTTGAGAAGGTTGAAAACTAGACGTGCCACTGCATTCTGGATCAGAGAACAAATGGTGGACAGAGGCAGACCTGCAAGTCTTGAAATAACAAGGGACTGAACAAGAACCTGACTACCCTGTGAAGAAAGAAATGGACAGCTTCTTCTGATGTTGTAAAGATGAAATGGACAAGAGCAAGTAAGGTTAGCAATATGTGGGGAAAATGACATGATTGTCCACAGTTACCCCAAGATTGCGAACAGTGGCTGAAGGAGTGATCTGATTGTTGTCCAGGGAGATCACAAGGTCTTGTATGGTATGAACAGCAGTTCGGTTTTACTCAGATTGAGCTTCAGCTGATGAGCTGCCATCCAGGAAGAGATGTCTGTCAGACATGCTGAGATCCGGGTGAAAACCTGAGTGTCTGAGGGAGAAAAAGAGAGAATAAGTTGTGTGTCATCTGCATAACAATGATATGAAAATCCATGCGATGATATGACCTTACCAAGAGACCAGGTATAGAGGGAGAACAGAAGAGGACCAAGCCCTGTGGAACACCAGTAGAGAGCATGCAGGGGGCAGATTCACTGAGTCAAATGCAGCCGACAGGTCCAGGAGGATGAGGACAGATGATAGTTTGGTTGATCTAGCAGCATGGATCTTCTCAGTGACTGTCATAAAGGCAGTCTCTGTGGAATGTGCCACTTTAAATCCAGATTGGTTGGGATCATTAAAGTTGTTTTGTGAGAGATGAAGAGACATTTGATTATAAACAGTCCTTTAAAGAATTTTGAAAATAAAAGAAAGAAGCAATACCGGGCAATAGTTGTTCATTTCTGCTGGATCTATGCAGAGTTTCTTGAGGATGGGAATAACCCTTGCCTTCTCAAATACAGCAGGAACATGATCAGATGATATGGAATTATTGTTGATGGATTTGCAACTCTCACACACACACACACACACGGATTATGGAACCGTGACACAAACTTACAAATACTGGACAAATAAAAAGTCCTTTTTGAAAGAATTCCCCAATATATAAGCCATGTTATAAGTGGGCATGTTCATCGCCATTTATAAATGTTTGTTTTTTTGTTTACTTTTGCCTGGAGTGTAACTTTAAGTGTTTATCATTGTCCTTAACTGAGTTTGCAGCCTATAATACAGTGTGAACATGGAGCAGTTTTAAGACATACAATTTAAAATAACCAGTCAGATTGTGTGATTAAAAAGTTCTAATTACCTGCATTATAAACTGATCAATCGATACAGACTGAGACAATGAAACCTAATTACATAAGAGATGGCATACGCATGTCAGTTTCAAGTCAAGTCAAGACTTGAGGCACTGCATTCTACGGAAGCTGGCTGAGGAAATGTACAAGTGCTCAGTTTATCTACAAGATGAACAATTAGCATTGCTGTAATACTGGAAGGTGGCATTGTCATGGATGGCACTGAAAACTTGCCTCAAGCCATTTGCCTCACATGCAGACTGATGTATGCTCTTCATCTCAATTATTAGACAAAAATGAAGAACACCTCTGACTTCATTCAAAGAGTGATGCTGAACTTGGGAGTAGGAAATCAAGTCAAGTCAAGTCAAGTCAAGTAGGCTTTTATTGTCATTCCAACCATATACAGTTAGTACACAGTGAAACAAAACAACGTTCCTCCAGGACCAGGGTGCTAAATACATGCAACAACATAAATTTACAACTTAGTTATTTTACATTTTTACATTTTTAAGTTACTCTAAAAGAAGAACTATCAAATATCTATACAAAAATACACAATAGACAAAGTGCACGTGCAAATGTGCGAACAAAGATGTACATGACAGACACAACAATGTAACACATAACAGTATTTTTTGATGAAGGATGAATTGAGGTAGTGGGAAGAGCAGCCGTAAACAGTTTACATTTTGAGAAGAGTATTTGTGTGTGCAAATAGCAGTCAAATAAATATTGTGCAAAAAATTGCGAGGAGCAGCACAGGTAGGTAGGTATGAGCAGATTGAGATGGGTGTACATCAGTGTGATTGTGCATGTGTGTTTATCAGTTCAGTCCAGATGTTATTTAGTTCGTCTGAGTGATTTGTGTGTGTGTGTATGAGTGTGAGTGTTTATCAGTCCAGTCCCTTTGTGTTAAGGAGACGGATGGCTTGCGGATAAAAACTGTTTCTCAGTCTGGATGTGAGTGCCCGAATGCTTCGGTACCTTTTTCCAGATGGCAGGAGGGTGAAGAGTGTGTGTGAGGGGTGTGTCCGGTCAGCCACAATGCTGGTGGCTTTGCGGGTGCAGCGTGTGGTGTAAATGTCTTTGATAAAGGGGAGAGAGACCCTGATGATCTTCTCAGCTGTCCTCACTATCCGCTGTAGGGTCTTGCGATCTGACATGGTACAATTTCCAAACCAGACAGTGATGCAGCTGCTCAGGATGCTCTCAATAGTTCCTCTATAGAAGGTGGTGAGGATCGGGGTGGAAGCTGTGTCTTTCTCAACTTTCTCAGGAAGAAAAGACGTTGTTGGGCTTTCTTATGCAGAGAGCTGGTGTTGAGGGACCAGGAGAGGTTCTCCTCCAGGTGGACGCCCAGGAATTTTGTGCTCTTGACGATCTCCACAGCAGAGCCGTCGATGCTGAGCGTCGCTCAGAGTCCTCCTGAAGTCAACAACCATCTCTTTTGTCTTTTCGACGTTCAGAGACAGGTTGTTGTCTTTACACCAGTCCGTTAGCCTCTGCACTTCCTCTCTGTACTCTGACTCGTCGTTCTTGCTGATGAGACCCACCACGGTCGTGTCATCAGCGAACCTGATGATATGATTGGAGCTGTGTGTCGCTACACAATCATGAGTCAGCAGTGTGAACAGCAGGGAACTGAGCACGCAGCCCTGGGGGGCCCCAGCACTCAGTGTGGTGGTGCTGGAGGTGTAGCTCCCGATCCGCACTGCTTGAGGTCTTTCGGTCAGAAAGTCCAGGATCCAGTTACAGAGGGAGGTGTTCAGGCCTAACAAGCTCAGCTTCCCAATCAGGTGTTGGGGGATGATTGTGTTCAATGCTGAACTGAAGTCTATGTACAGCATTTTGACGTAAGTGTCTTTCTTGTCAAGATGTGACAGTGCCAGGTGGAGTGTGGTGGAGATGGCGTCGTCCGTTGAACGGTTTGGATGATACGCGAACTGCAAGGGATCTAGTGAGGGGGGCAGCAGTGTCTTGATGACGAGGCGCTCGAAGCACTCGAAGCACTTCATGATGATGGGTGTGAGTGCAACAGGGCGGTAGTCATTGAGACAGGACACAGAAGACTTCTTCGGCACGGGGACGATGGTGGTAGATTTAAAACATGTGGGAACGACGGCGCTGCTCAGAGAGATGTTGAATATGTCGGTGAGAACACCTGCCAGCTGTTCCGCGCATTCTCTGAGCACTCTGCCTGTGATGTTGTCTGGTCCAGCAGCTTTACGTGGGTTGACTCTGCGTAGAGTTTTCCTCACTCAGGGGTGGTCTTCCTCGGCGTCACGTCGTTCTGCAAGTCGAACCGTGCATAGAAGGTGTTCAACGCATCTGGAAGGGAGCCGTCATTGTCACAGGCAGGTGATGTCGTCCTGTAGTTAGTGATGGCTTGTATACCCTGCCACATGCGCCGTGTGTCACCGCTGTCCCTGAAGTGATTGTGGATTCTCTGGGCGTGTGCGCGCTTCGCCTCTCTGATGGCCCAGGACAGTTTGGCCGCCTTGTCCCCCGCTTTGAAGGCAGAGTCTCTGGTTCTCAGTAGTGTACGCACCTCCGCAGTAATCCAAGATTTCTGGTTGGGTCGTGAGATGATGTTCTTGGAGACAGTGACATCATCGGTGCACTTGTTGATGTAGCTGGTCACTGGTGACGTGTACTCCTCCAAGTCAGTGTAGTCGCCGTAAGTTGCAGCCTCCCTAAACATGTTCCAGTCAGTGTTCTCGAAACAGTCCTGAAGAGCAGAGATGGCTCCTGCTTCAGAACCGGTTTTGAACGCCTGACGAGTGGTCTGTATGCTGGAATTAGCAGAACAGAGATGTGGTCTGAGTAGTCGAGGTGGGGGCGGGGCTCTGCCCGATATGCGCCGGGAATGTTTGTGTTAACAAGATCCAGCGTGTTTTCCCCTCTCGTCCACATATTGATGGAATTTAGGAAGCACTGACTTGAGATTTGCATGGTTGAAATCTCCAGCAACAATAAACAGTCCATCCGGGTGTGTGTTCTGCAGATTACTGATCTTAGCATACAGTTCCCATAGCGCTTCCTTAGCATTAGCGCTAGGTAGAATGTACACTCTGATAATGAAAACGGTGGTGAATTCCCGCGGTAAATAAAAAGGTCTACATCTAACAGTCACAATCTCCACCAGCGATGAGCAAAAGCTAGAAACTAGCACAGAGCTCTTACACCATTTTGTGTTGATGTAAACACACAAGCCGCCGCCGCGAGTCTTACCGTACAGAGCTGCGTTTCTGTCGACGCGAAAAGAGGCTAGTCCGTCTAGCTGAATGCCGGTGTCTGGAACTCTGTCGCTGAGCCATGTCTCCGTGAAAACAAAGACACAGCAGTCCCTCACCTCACGCTGTGTAGCCTGTTGCAGTCGGATGTAGTCCAGTTTATTTTACAGGGAGCAGACGTTAGATAAGATGATGGACGGAAGAGCCGGCCGGCTAGGGTTTGTTTTTAGCCTAGCACAGACTCCCGCCTGCTTGCCGTGCTTCCGCTTCCTCGCGCACCGCTTACGATGTCCCCTCCTCCGGCCACTGGCATCAGGCAACGCCGAGGACTGGAGGCCTGGTTCCCGAAGCAAGCCGAGGTCGCATAGCTTCTCCCGCAGATCATCTTGAATGAAATATGCCGGTTTATTGAGTTGCAGAAGTGTCTGGCGGTGGTAAGTATGAACACCCTTTGTGCCGGTGTCCATAATCTTTGTAAAATAAACGCGCTACGACACGACAAACAAAGACCAAAAATTCTGAAACACACGATCTATGCAGTATAAAGGGTACTTGCAAATATTGTATCTCTCAACACAATAAAGTTAGCCCTTTTATGTAAAGTAAACACAGGCAAAGAATGTGGGTACTCTGTAGTCTGAAGTGTCAGAGGAACCAATTTGTATGTTGCAGCAGATAATCTGTATCTGATAAAATTTGCCACTTTCGCATGGCTACATGGTAGGACATACAAGATAATGAAGTAATCTTATCACTTACAAAAGCATGATTGGAATGTTGGGGAAAATCGAGCAGTATGCCTACATAGCAAAACTTGGTACAGTTTCATGTGTCGATGGTTTCCCCCAAATATCCTCCATGATTTTCTTGAGGATGTTATCCCTAAACTGGTCCTGTGCATTGAGCACTTTATCAAAAATAAGTTCTTGACACTAAGACATTAAGGAATGTCCCCATGCACACTGAGATAAAACAAACTGACCTCAGTTGATTTCTAAAGCATTTCATACCAAATATACAACTGTAGATGATATTTCCCTTGATGATTGGTCATTATATCCCAGAAGGTGAAAAACTTAGGAAGTGATACTGTGCTTGAAAGATGTGCTTAAAAATGGCCACAAGATTTACTGAGTAGACACTCCACTATCTGGATTTCAATTTGTCAGAGCATAAAGATTTACTTTAAAAGGCATTCCCAAAATACAGAACCCGTCCAAAGCACTATTATTTGAAACATTAACCCCATCTGATTTATGTATTTGGACGACTTGTACTGTGTATGGACGAAGGATCAAAATTTTTTAAATGTGCCTGTAACTCTGGATAACAGACATCAGCTGTTGGATTAACAGTCTGATGATTGAGCTTCATTTTTAAATCACTCATAGAATTAGACATTGTCACAATTTCTTAATTTCCAGTAACGGTGCTGCAGCAGGTTTTTGGAAAGAGATGCTAACAGTGTTAGCAGCAACATCAGTCAGCACAGAAAGAACCACTCTTTTACAATTTAAGTCTGAGATAACCTTGTCATTCTGTACATACTGGTAGTCAGCTGACAGCTTTTTATTGCCACATAAC
The DNA here is from genome assembly GCA_011419295.1 of Clarias macrocephalus. Taxonomy (NCBI): domain Eukaryota; kingdom Metazoa; phylum Chordata; class Actinopteri; order Siluriformes; family Clariidae; genus Clarias; species Clarias macrocephalus. The sequence continues at coordinate 30,903 of JAAGKR010001178.1, forward strand.
ATTCCTGAGCCCAGATTTGACCAACTGAAGAAGCCCCAGATCATAACACTACCTCCAGGGGGTGATCCATACAGTGATCACTAATAATAATAGGTGCATCCCTTTATGAGCTTCCCTTCTTACCCCGACACACCCATCGATTTAGAACAGGGGTGGCGAACACGCGGCTCTCGAGCCGCATGCGGCTCCCGGCCAAAATGAATGCGGCTCTTTGCTTCTTATCATATTTTGTATATACTGTGGCTCTTTGCCAAGTTTCATGTTTCTCTTTGTTTTATTCTCTCTTAAAACACACTCAAATTCACCAGGCCCATTAAAAACAAATAAAAATTATATTTAAAAAATAATTTGGCAGATTGGATTTTTTTATGCTGCTTCTGACGTAAGGGGCCGCCAATCATCTCCGCGGGTTATGTCTAATGCCGGGAAATTAAGTAAACATTTAATATGCATGCAGGATGTTACCCTCGTCATCAAAATGGCAAAATGCAAAGCTAAACGAAAATATGAAGATGAACACAGGACATTTTTGGAAGAATGGGAAAATGCTTTCTTCTTTATTGAACGGAATATGAAATCGCTGTGTTTAATATGCAATACTACGATATCACATTTCAAAACTTCAAATCTTCAGCGTCAACATACGTCTGTGAGCCCCTGTTTTCTACTTTGAAACACGTGAAATCAAAGCACTGGTCCATTCTGCCTGACACTCACGTAAAGGAACTGCTCCGAGTGGCTACAACTGAATACAAACCTGATTTGCAGAGGATTACTGAAGACAAAAGATGCCAGAAATCCCACTGAGATTATCATTCCATCACTCCAACAAGGTAACAAAATATGTGAGGTAGTTTGGAAAAAACACCTGACTGAGCATGTTTGTGTTAATATTTTAATACTCCATCAATTTATATTATACATCCCCTACCAGTGTTTCTGAAATGAGTTCAGTAGTTGTGTGTATACTTGTGTGTTAGAGTGAGAAAGAGGAGAGAGAGAGGTGCCACAGCAACCTCCAGGGTAGTTGATGTGTTAACTAAGTTGCATTTGATGTGTGTGTTGAGGGTGGACATTGTTGTTTTGTAAGGGGAAGAAAGTGTTATGGTGAATAATATGGTTTTAATTGTGTGTTTTTGTGTGAGTGTTTGTCTGTTTTGGCAGGTCACTGCGTGGTGTGGCTCACTGACTCTCACAGTTTAAAATTTTGGCTCTTTGTGTCTAACTTGTTCGCCACCCCTGATCTAGAATAGGGTCAATCTAGAATCATCAGATCACGTGGACTTTTCTCCATTACTCCAAAGTCCAATCCTTATACACTCTAGGAATTTTTTTAAAGCCTTTTTGTCTGAAAGCCTCAATGGCCAGTTGTTCCCTTATGGCTACAATGTTTGATTCTTTTCATTTCAAGATCCCCTGTAAAATGAAGTAAGTGCACATGAACCAGAAGAGTGAGAACCAAATTTCCAAAGAACATACATTTTACAATGTAAGTGGTTGCACATACAATTAAAAAATACAGGTAAATAAAAAATATATAAGACAAAACTATTTAAAACCATTAAATAAATAAAAAATCATTTAAAAAATATTGCAAATATTTAATTCAAATATTAGTGAAGACCCTATCAACAAAAAAGGCAGACCATACGTTACATAGACGCAATTTTTTCACATTCAAATGTTTGAAGAGTGTGGCAGCAGCTTTACATCACTTGTAATAATAGTCATATACAAAAAAAATTAAATCCACATTAAAATAAATAATAGAGTAAGGTATATTTTAGATAGAATTATTATTAATAAATTATTGTTCATAATAATAATGATTAATAATTGATGTTAGCTCAGTGACTACCTAATTAACATTTGGACCTAAAACTTTTATCAATTCGTTCTTAGCTGTTTGCTAGCTAACATCAGTATAGAATATGCCTTTTAAATGGACATAAATGTTAACAAGAAATGAGAAATTAATTTAAACTCAGTTCACTCAACATTGCAGCCTGGTCTTGTGAAATTAAGTATTAAATTCTATGCAGTACAGTGAAACCTTGTATTGCGAGTAACCCGGTTTGTGAGTGTTCCGCAAGACAAGCAAAAACTTGTAATAAATTGAATAATTATCAAATAAATGGTAAAGTGATTACCATCACTACTGCCATCTAGTGGATAGATGAACAATACACCCACCTATCCGCTAGATGGCAATTGTGAGTAATGGTAAGGATTTGCATGAACGGAGAACAAAGCAGCTAACGTGGGAAGCAGAGAGCATGTGTCATTAGCTTTTGTTAAAACTATTTCATGCCATTCTGTTGTCAATAAAGACACAAGTTACAGAACTGTCGTCTCTGCATTTTTCAAAGGTAAAGTGCAGGTTGATTTTATTTTTACTTTATAAAAATAAATTAAAAATATGCTCACAATTAATTATGTTCACAATCCAAGGTTCCACTGTATTTTACTCAATGGGCACATTTAATACAAAGCCAATATGCTAGGCGATTAATCTAAAAAACAATTAAATTAATCGTCTAGCATATTGGCTTTGTATGAAACAGCATGTCTTAACCTTGCAAAAAGGTTCTGATAAAATTGTGGTTGTATCTGACATGCCATTTCCCGAGCATGGATTCTTCAAATCACACGTTTTCAGGAGCTTACCCTAGACTATGTGCTTACCCTTTAAACTTAGATTATTATTTAACTATTGTCAAATAAAAATTTAGCTTAAGACACAGGGGGTTTTTGTTGTTGTTGTTGTTTTTGGCATTCTGTGTGTCCAAAACTAACCCATGTTAGTCCCATACAGAAACCTGTTACGGGATGGGATATAGTATGCAGCAAATAAACAGTTAGTTCGCAAAGTTGATGTGTTGGAAACAGGAAAACTGGGCAAAGTTAAAGTTCTGAATGACTTTAACAAGAGCCAGATTGTGATGTCTAGATGACGGAGGTAAAGCATCTAGATAAAGTTACTAGAATGTACCAAAAGAAGTCCAAGAATAGAGACATGGTCATGGGCACCAAAGGCTCAGGTATGTACATGGAGAGAAAAGGTTAATTCACCTGGTCTAAAACACAGACAGAAGGCCCCTACAATGGGCACCTGAGCATCCGAACTAGACCAATGGAGCAATGAAAAAATGTGAGCTAGTCTGATTAATCACGTTTGCTTCCAACATCTTGTTGACAGTGAGATGTGTGAATTGCATGTTTAACTGGTGAAGAGATGGCACCAGGATGCACTATGAGATGAAGACATACAGTACAAGTGTACAACTTGTGGAGTCCATGCTTTGACAGGTCAACGTTGTTTTGGTGGAACAGAGGGGAGTATACACACCATCAGACCATCAGGTGTTTTTAATGCTATGGCTGATCACTGTATATTAGTTTCCACTATATTTAATATGATGACATGATTTCTGTAATTTGTCTATATGGGATCCATAAACAAAGAAACATTATTATTGCACACACCCACAGAGAGAGAGCGGTGGAAAGTTTACATACACGTTAGCCCAATACATTTAAACTCAATTTTTAACACTAACCGACATATGGGGGGAAAATGGCATAAATTAAGAATGCTTTCAAAAACAAAAGTTTAAGATTTTTATCAACAAAATGCAAAGTAAATGTAGAGAAGAGGAAGACAAATCAATCAGTTGGTGTGAGACCCTTTGCCTGCAAGTGCAGAGTTTTTGAAGAAACTCAGCAGGTATGCTGAAATTAGGGACTGTATTAAGAAATCGGGCTCAAAGTTCATTTAGCACTGAAAATCTTCCTACCTCAGAGTAGGACATAAAATTTATATATGAAGCTTCTTGCTCTTTATTCAGCGAAGATATAGTTATAGTTATAGTGGGTGTTGTAGTTTTTACAGGATTTTGTAGATTAAAACAAGATGGTGAAATCGGCGGCAGTTGTGTGAAAGCTATATGCACACAGACAGATGTGTGACTTGGCTGCATTACATTTTTCTAATCAGTCGGCTCCAGTCACAACTGTTTAAAGCTGCTATAATAGAGCTGTGTGGGACTGTCATAATCTGATAAAAATAACTGCAGCGCAAAACTCCAGAGAGGGAGTTTTGTTTGCGGAGGAGGTAAGAAAATGTAAGGAAATGAAAAAAAAAAGTTGCCCTACTCTTCCCTCTAAAGATAAAGAATGAATGGAGGCCATTTGTGAAACCATCAATGCCACCTGTCAGTTTGCAGCACATACCCCTAAGGAGTGTGAAACATGGGGGTGCGGCGTGTTAAAGTGATAAAGTGCTGCTTATAAAAGTGAATCTTAAAAAAACAGTGTACATTCAAATAATTTAAGTATATAAAATGTATATATAAATAAAAAGATTTTTTTAAATGTGTGGCATGGATGATGCCCATGACTCCATGGAAGCAGCTTGTTATTCATTGATTTCACAATGCGTGATGGCAAAAATGTATGAATCTGCGCATGATCTGCGATGCTGTAAGAGCAGTGTTTCATTTATTATTTCCGACACTGTCGGCTGTGTCACTGTTTCAAAGCCGCATCTTCACTGTTACTTAAAAACTTACAGTATCAGTCACCTGCAGAGACAGGATACAACATGAGATCAAGATGGCGCCAGTGAGGTCGGCTGCCGTCACGACTGCTCCAACCTACTTTACTTTGTTTTTGTCTTTTAATTTAATTTCCAGCAACTTTAAACCGGCAAATTCATCACCATTGAGTGCATTAGGTACGATAGAGATACTCTTATTTCTATTGGTATACAATGTACTCACAATTCGACGTTTTTAACTCCGGATCCGAGTTGGCCGAGTGAGATCCTGAGGGAAAACAAAGGACGCGACGCAAAGCGGCGGCCCCGAGGGAAACGAGTCGGCGTCAGGAACAGGCTGAGAGCCCATGCACACCGCACACCTCTGCCTAGCATCCTGCTCGCCAATGTCCAGTCTCTGGAGAACAAGCTCAATGACCTCAGGGCCAGGATAAAGTTCCAGAGAGACATTCGGGACTGCAATCTCCTCTGCTTCACTGAGACATGGCTGAACACAGCGGTGCCGGACCACGCCATCCAGCCGGCCAAGTACTTCTCGGTTCACCGCATGGACAGGACACGGGACTCGGGGAAGACGAGGGGAGGCGGCGTGTGTTTAATGGTGAACAGCAGCTGGTGCAGCAGCGCGAGCGTTGTTCCTCTCGCACGCTCCTGCACACCCAACCTGGAGCTATTGACTATCAAATGTCGTCCTTTTTATCTTCCTCGGGAGTTTACATCGGTCATAATCAGCGCCGTTTATATTCCGCCACAAGCGGACACGGACACTGCCTTATGCGAGCTGCATGAGGCTCTCACACAGCACCAAACACAGCACCGGGACGCCAACCTCAAACGCGCAGCGCCGAATTTCTATCAGCACATCACCTGCCCGACGAGGGGCGAAAGGACACTGGACCACTGTTACACAACGGTCAAGGACGGCTACAAGGCACAATCTCGTCCACCGTTTGGGAAATCTGACCACGCCGCCATCTTCCTCATGCCAAAATATAAACAAAGGCTCAAGCAGGAAGTTCCGGTTCAGAGGGAGGTCGCACGCTGGACGGACCAATCGGTGGCCGCGCTACAGGACGCACTCGATGACGCAGACTGGGACATGTTCCGGAACAGCTCTGATGACGTCAACATGTTTACGGAAGCGGTTGTGGGATCCGTCGGGAAATTAGCGGATGATACCGTACAGAAAATGACCATCAGAACGTTTCCCAATCAGAAGCCGTGGGTGGATAAAACCATCCGCGACACTCTGAGATCTCGCACCACTGCCTACAACACGGGACTTGCGTCGGGGGACATGGACCAGTACAAGGCTGCGTCATATAACGTCCGGAAGGCGGTGAAAGAGGCGAAGCAGCGCTACGGAAGGAAACTAGAGTCACAGCTCCAACAGAGTTACTCTAGGAGCCTGTGACATGGACTAAGAACAATAACGGACTATAAAGCACCAACATCCGGTATGACGAACGCGGACATGACTCTGGCAGATGAGCTGAACACCTTCTATGCTCGTTTTGAGGCTGCAGCTAAAGAGACTAGCGTTGCTAATGCTAGCGGCGCTAACGGCTGCAAACAGGAAGTCACTGCCAGCACCGGAAACGCGTTCATCATCTCCGAGCATGACCTGAGGAGAGCCTTCAAGAGAGTGAACACCAGGAAAGCAGCAGGACCAGACGGCATCTCAGGTCGAGTCCTCAGAGCCTGCGCAGACCAGCTTGCACCTGTGTTCACAGAGATATTCAACATCTCCTTATCTCAGTCGGTGATCCTCACATGCTTCAAAGAGTCCATCATTGTTCCTGTTCCGAAGAAACCACATCCTGCTTCCCTCAATGACTATCGACCTGTAGCCCTCACATCAGTGGTGATGAAGTGCTTTGAACGGTTGGTCAGATACTTCATCATCTCTTCACTACCCAGCACTCTGGATCCACTTCAGTTTGCATACCGCCCGAACCACTCTACAGGTGACGCCATCTCTCATCTCCTCCAAACAACACTCACTCACCTGGACACTAGAAGGGGGAATTATGTTAAAATGCTTTTCATCGACTACAGCTCAGCATTTAACACCATAATTCCCTCTACACTCAGCACAGAGGGAGTGTAGCACCTGAGCACCTGAGACTCAGCTTATCTCTGTGTCAGTGGATCTCTAATTTCCTAACTGGGAGACCACAGGCAGAAAGGATGGGTGGACATGTCTCAGCCTCTCTCACTCTCAGCACTGGAGCCCCACAGGGCTGTGTTCTGAGCCCCCTGCTGTACTCTCTGTACACGCACGACTGTGTGGCCACTACCAGCACCACAACCATTATTAAGTTTGCTGACAACACCGTCGTGGTAGGCCTGACCTCTGACAACGATGAGACGGAATACCTGAAGGAGATTGGAAATCTGGAGAACTGGTGCCAGAGGAACAACCTTCTTCTAAATGTCAATAAGACAAAGGAGCTGTTAGTGGACTTCAGCACTAAGCAGGAGAGAAACTACCAGACCCCCCGTCATCAACGAGAGCCCAGTGGAGAGAGTGGACAGCTTCAAGTACCTCGGTGTTCACATCACGCAGGACCTGGCATGGTCCTGTCACATCAACACCGTGGTGAAAAAGGCCCGACAGCGTCTCTACCACCTCAGACGCCTGAGAGACTTCAGACTGCCCTCTAAGGTGCTCAGGAACTTTTACTCCTGCACCATAGAGAGCATCCTGACAGGAAACATCGCAACCTGGTTCGGGAACAGAACCATGCAGGACAGACAAGCCGTACAGAGGGTGGTGCGATCAGCTGAGCGCATCATCCGAACTGAGCTCGCTGACCTGCACTCTATCTACAGCAAGCGGTGCTGGACAAAGGCCAGGAAGATCGTGAAGGACCTCAGCCACCCCAGCAATGGACTGTTCTCTCTGTTCTGGAAAGCGCTTCCGCTCCCTCAAGGCCAATACAGAGAGACTGAGGAGGAGCTTCTTCCCGCAGGCGGTACGGTCTCTCAATCAAACCAATACACTGGACTAAAACACCTCTGCATTTTTTTTGCACACACAGAACGGACAATTTGTCAAATGCACATTTGCACATATATGCACATTTGCACACCTCAAGGACTTTTTTTCACATTCCCCCCCTCATCTCACTTGCTACCTCAATATTGTTCAGATTTACGGATATATTTATGGATTTCTATATATTTTTGAAAACTTTTTGTATTATTTCACTTTTCAATATTTATTTCCTTTTTCTTGTAGATAAAATTGTAAATTTTAAATTCTAAGGTCACGGGGCGGTCGTATAAGCATTTCACTGCATATCGTACTGTGTATGTGACAAATAAAATTTGAATTAGATTTTAGTTAATGGACCAGTTCCCACATGTGATTAAAAAAAAGTATAAAACTTTGTCCAAAAATGTATGTTTTATGAGCTCCATCAGTGTTACTAAAAGCTCTCCTCCATGTGTGTCTTTGCCTAAATGCCATTTCTTCGCAACTCCTTACCTAGGACACCTCTGGAGCTCTTATACATTTTGGTGGAGATATGAATTATTTCCTATTTTAAGAACCTTGGTAAATAGCTCTTACTCCTCCTCCTGAAAGTAGGACCAAAATGGCATAATAAGAGTTTTCTACTCTGAGACAATTAGTAAATATGGGCCCAGGGCTCTGTTGAGACCATACCATTCCTTACAACTTAAAAAAAAATAAAAAAGCTGCCTAAGGTCTTTCCACCAGGGGGCAGCACAGGCTAGGCACTAAGGGCAGTTCCTGGGTGACATTTATTAGAAGTAAAAAATAAACATTTGAGATGTTATAAAGATTGGTGGTGTTACCTTGTTATGCTATGGTGCAAACGCACTGCGTGTTGATTATTACACCTTTGTGCATGCATTGCCATCAGTTTTAACTTAATAAAGTTCCCCACTGTTGAATGTGCTCCTTTTTTTTGTACCAACACCGTTTCATTGTCCCTCTCACTATCACCACAAGGATTGTCCACACTGGCACTAATTTTGAATGTGTGCGCATGCGTGTGGCTGTGTGAGGGAGAGAGAAACCTGCCGCTCCAACTTCACAAACTGTAAGTAAACTGACTAGTCTGTTTGCCTCTGATTGAGTGATAGAGGCGCAAATAAGGAAGAGAGATGAGAGCTGTGATTGCTAATCTTTGGCCTATTTCGCAAATTAATAGTGTTTTGTTAGACTGTGAGTTTAACCAATAAGTATTAAATCGATGTGGTTTTAATATAATGGCTTTATCTTTTACTGTGTTTATGTTTTATTTTTGTCTTGAGCTATAATATTAATATTCCATTTTAATTTCAATTACACTCAGAAGTACAGACTTTTGGTCACCTCCAGCTGTTTTAAATGCACTCAAAGAAAAAGTAAAATTAAATTTTAAAAAAGGTGACAGAATCCCTATTATGATTTTAACATTATAATGACATGTCATAACATGGGGGCGGGGTATCTTTCAAACAAATATAATACCAACTTTTCGCACTTTTGTGTTTTATAGACTTTTATTTTGATGGGATTCCAGGATGCACCACACATCACATATCAGTTGATAACTTGTATGTTTTACCTGCACCTTGTAACGTTCCAATTAGTGTTTTTATTTCAAATCATTGTTTCTGTTGTCCTCATCATTTTTTTTTGTCCCGTTCAAAGTACAATTATGTTACAAAGTACAATTGCTTTGTCTCTTGTCCTGTTTGTTTTTGTTTTTCGGCTAGGATTAGGGTTTAATAATTGCAATAATAATTTACATCCTGTCTCCTACACACTGACAAAATCTGTGCATTTTTGGCATGGTAAAATTAGTATGCCAGTAGATTCCAGTAAAATCATTTTAAAAATGTGTTGAGTTGAAAAGGATTTTCTTTTTAAGTATTTATTTTGTTCAAATGTGTTTTCTATACAAGGACAGCTTCACTCAGAATTCATCATGTATTTCACAAAATTATTCCAGTATTATGATTTAATCATTCATGATGTAATGGGTTGCGTATATTAATATTTTTGTCTTTATTAATTCAGAACTTAAAAGAAAATATTAATTACTACTCAGAGGACGTTTACAATCAAAATAAAGTCCGACCAAATAAAATTAATCAGGTAATTCTGTTATTTTTTATGTTCTTAATATTGTGAGACTTTATGACCCAGTGGCACAAAGACTTAAGAGTTAGATTTGATCTTTGCAACAAACAACATTTGCTACAAAAATGAGTGCTAAAGGCATAGCCTCAGGAATTGTTTTAAAGGCAATGTAAATTAGATAACACTGCAATTTAAATTATTAATTTTAAAAAAGCTTGTAAACCAACTTTTTTTTAATTTCTTTTTGATAGTTCACAGTGATGAGATTGTGTTTTCACACTTAAAATATATTATTCATTGATAAAGATTCTTGCATTTTTGCTTTTTTTTTAAACATATTTATTACACTACAACATACAATAGTAGTAATAGATGAAATAAATACAATTACAAAATAAACTATGTTGATGAATTAATAATCAGGACTAATATTTGTCTTTGTATAATAAAGTTTAAATCAGGCCACAAATTGCAAAACTATTCGTAAATTCTACTGGACTTCGTGGCATACACGTAAATTATGTTTAGAGAGAAGCATGTATTTAAATAGTTTTTATTTTATTTTCCCCCTCCTTTTCAAACTCCAGACACAAGATGCTTGGCGATAAGTGTAACGGTTACTGTTTGTGGGACGAAGGAGTGGCATAGATAGCAGAGGTGAAGGTGAACAAAAGGTTTATTGAAGACAAGAAACAATGGGAACAAAGGGAACAGAACATGAACTTTAAGCACAGGACTTACAAACTATAAACATGACAAACTAACCAGACTAGACATTACAAACTGACCGAGACAGACAGACTAGGCGACAGACCAACTAGGAGAACACAAGCCCCGGGAAAAAACACAGAGAGCCAGGGAGAACACAGGGAGCCAGGGAGAACACAGGGAGCCAGGGAGAACACAGAGAACGGGGAGAACACAAAGCCAAACAACATACCAAACCAACAGGAACCTTGGATGAACAAAGGACAAACAGTAACCCAAACGAACAGATGCAAGACAAGACTACACAGAACTCAGGAACATTTATAACCAAAACACTAATTAGCAACCTCAGTTCAGGTGAGCGCCACCTCACCTGACTGAGGTGCATTCTGGGACATGGAGTTTTACACAAAAGAACACAAAGAAAACAGAAAACACAAAGGAAGTCTCTGGGCGCTTTGGCGCCCTCTAGGGGTGATCCCTGACAATAAGTCACAAATGTCAGATTTGTTTTAATCTTACCTTAAGGACCTCAGGATGTATTCAGACCAAACAGAAATTATGTTTATTTTTTTATATACAGTGAAACCTTGGATTGCACGTAAGCCATACATAGAGAAACATTGTTCTGTCAGGATTCTTTTCAAAGGTAAAGTGCAGGTTAATATGTTTTATTTTTACTTTATATTTTCTATTAATTATTTTTATATGAATATTTTTTGGTTGTGGAATGAATCATCAAAGTTTCCATTATTTGCTATTTATGGGGAAATCTGCTTTGATATACAAGCAGGCTTCCAGAACAAATTATGCTCGCAATCCAAGGTTTGACTGTATATATTTTAAAAATGGTAGGCAGTAGCTTCTATCTTGCCAACTATACCTCACTTAGCCTGAAAGTGTTACAAAGGATGAAACATACATTTGGAATATGGTTATAATTCATTATTTTAGATTAATTATTTTATATTTTATATGAGGACAACTTTTAAAAATGTAAGAATATCTTAGAAAGGAGATTATCAAATGATGTTCTACCTCTACAGCCTGAATAATGAAATTTGTAAAATAAAAACAAGAAATAGTTTTCAGCGTATTGTGTATTATCAAACTGCATACTGTACGTGTTAAAAATGTATTTTAATTTGATGTATAAGATTGTTGATGTATAAGATGTGTCACAGTGTTTATAGCAACCCAATGGCAACGACTCAATGATTATGTAGCAAGAATGTGGATAAGCACCGAGAAAGAGTGTGTGATCTTGTGCACGATAGGAAATTAGTTAAAACATTATATAGGCATCGAGAAGCTGTCATGGACGTGGCTAGGATTAGTATGATCTTTATGAATACACATTTTTCCATTTTGACCCATTTCCTCTGCTATTTTTTGGATGCTGTGGAAACTTCATGGTCTTTATTGCCGTGTGATGGGCTCCTTTACATAACTTAAATGTTTACGTCTCTCGGTTATAAATAAAGGAGGGCAGGTTTAACTTAATGTTAGATTAAATGCAAGTGGAATCAATAAACAGAAGTTGCTTTTAGATAATCACTGCATTGAGTGAAAAAAAATGCTCAGATGAAAGAAAAAATTTCTCTAGTTTTATTTTCTTTTCAGGTTAAACAGATTTTAAAATGCTAGAAATATGCCCAGCCACTTTCATATCATGAGAACAAAGAAAATGAGTGGCTATAAGGTAAAACTGGCGGATGGATCAGAAAACAGCTAAGTAACATCTATTCATACCCAAGATTTCTCTCAAAGAATGTTGGAAACATATTTTTAATACAGACTTGCCTTTCTAGGAAGGATGTCATTGGCACATGGAAATGAGAAAGCAAACATTCTTGAGCACTCGTTTTAATTATCAGACATGTCATGACGCTGAACACCTAGGATAGGTCGGTAAATGTCACTGAGTTTGTTATGTAGTTTATAATTAAATACATAATACAACTCTGCCCTGATTGGTGAATATATAGTGTTTTGTGTTACAATGTGTGACAGTGACGAATGAGCGTGACTTATACATCAATCTGGGAGTGTTGTAAATAAGCCAATGTGTGAATGCAGCAGCCTCTGAATGCAAGGCAATATATATGCAAGTGAATCACCATCATTCAAAAATAAGACTGAGTATATACATGATTCAAGCTTATAAATTTTTTTTTCGTGCCCTAGTTAACACATTACCGAATTATGCAATATTTAGCCAGAATCAAGAAAACTACCTTATACACTTCCAGTCTGATAACTGAAACTTGAATTGAGCAATAGAAAGTGACAGATGCTGTGAACAATTTCTTCCACCAATATAAAAACAAACATCTTCACTAAATAGTGCAACTGCTTTTACATTTGCGCAAAGACAAATACATGTGCAATAGATGAAATGCACACTGCATAACTTTTAAATAATGAAAACAATATACTACAAAAGGCATTATATTAACCAAGAAAACACATACACTCTCCATTCCAGATTGCCTCCAAACGGTCTACAGTATGTTATGCTTTACTACCTTCTGAATCCCAAATCCCTCTCTAGCCCCTGAATAAGGGCACTACTTGGTTTGTTAAACAAGGATTTCAAGACCCTACGTACTGCTTTCCATTTTTTGCCATTTGGGACTCAGCCTTAAACAGTTATTAGTAATTAGCTAATAATTAAAAAACATGAAATATTCCAATACGCTAATGATACCTGCACATCATTTTATGAAGCATAAAGCACAGTATATTCTATAGCAGTGTCTCATTTGCAACAAAAGCACTCAATGAGCTAATAATAATAATGCTAACAAATGCCACCTAATCCAGGATGAATTCACATATTTGTACACCATCTGTGATAATCATGTTATGATGAATTGCAAATTGCAAATTAATATACTTATTACCCTCTGCATCCCCATTATCTTTTCACAACCTGGTTTCTCTTTTGAATAAGTTGTGAAGTCAACCACAGCACATACTGCATATAAAAATAATATGCAGAACAGAAGCTATCAATTACTAGGCTTCCCTTTTTTGTGACAAAGCATCAGGTAAACTGATACGTAAACAGGTAATATTTCTGACCTTTTTTTGGCTCCGAAATTATCATATATTGGCTACACTCATTATCATATACTACTTTATCCCGTGTACAGGTTCGCTGGGGGCCTGGAGCCCATCCCAGGAGACTTAGGGCACAAGACGAGGTACACCTTATATGGGGTGACAATCCATTGCAGGGCACATCCACATACACACTCCACTGTTTTGACTGACTTTGTTTTGAGTATCATATGTTTGCAAAAGATAAACACAAATTTAACCTTGTATTTAATATCTAGGTCATTAATATGAACTATTTGACTGCAAAATTTCGGCAGTTCTGATTTTTGATTGGGTGGCAAAATGCGACCAGCATGGACTGTATAAACTGGCATTCACAGTAGACATTTGCTCGGCAGCCAGGCTTGCCAGGTTTTTTTCTTTTTTTAATATACACTTACATAAGTATAGTAAGCACGTACACTCACCTAAAGGATTATTAGGAACACCATACTAATACGGTGTTTGTCCCCCTTTCGCCTTCAGAACTGCCTTAATTCTATGTGGCATTGATTCAACAAGGTGCTGAAAGCATTCTTTAGAAACGTTGGCCCATATTGATAAGATAGCATCTTGCAGTTGATGGAGATTTGTGGGATGCACATCCAGAACAAAGCTCCCGTTCCACCACATCCCAAAGATTCTCTATTGGGTTGAGATCTGGTGACTGTGGGGGCCATTGTAGTACAGTGAACTCATTGTCATGTTCAAGAAACCAATTTGAAATGATTCGAGCTTTGTGACATGGTGCATTATCCTGCTGGAAGTAGCCATCAGAGGATGGGTACATGGTGGTCATAAAGGGATGGACATGGTCAGAAACAATGCTAAGGTAGACCGTGGCATTTAAACAATGCCCAATTGGCACTAAGGGGTCTAAAGTGTGCCAAGAAAAGATGCCCCACACCATTACACCACCACCACCAGCCTGCATAGTGGTAAGAAGACATGATGGATCCATGTTCTCATTCTGTTTACGCCAAATTTTCTAACTTTTGACTCTACCAGACTCTACCATTTGAATATCTCAATAGAAATCGAGACTCATCAAAGCAGGCAACATTTTTCCAGTCTTCAACTGTCCAATTTTAGTGAGCTCGTGCAAATTGTAGCCTCTTTTTCCTATTTGTAGTGGAGATGAGTGGTACCCTGGGGTCTTCTGCTGTTGTAGCCCATCGGCCTCAAGGTTGTGGGTGTTGTGGCTTCACAAATGCTTTGCTGTATACCTCGGTTGTAACGAGTGGTTATTTAAGTCAAAGTTGCTCTTCTATCAGCTTGAATCAGTCGGCCCATTCTCCTCTGACCTCTAGCATCAACAAGGCATTTTCACCCACAGGACTGCCGCATACTGGATGTTTTTCCCTTTTCACACGATTCTTTGTAAATCCTAGAAATGGTTGTGCATGAAAATCCCCGTAACTGAGCAGTGAAATACTCAGACCGGCCCGTCTGGCACCAACAACCATGCCACGCTCAAAACTGCTTAAATCACCTTTCTTTGACATTCTGACCAGTTTGGAGTTCAGGAGATTGTCTTGACCAGGACCACACCCCTATATGCATTGAAGCAACTGCCATGTGATTGGTTGATTAGATAATTGCATTAATGAGAAATTGAACAGGTGTTCCTAATAATCCTTTAGGTGAGTGTATATATCATATAAATGTTCATGGGAGCAGTGCACAGATAACTTATTTGGGTTTTGGGGTTGCTTGACTTTTTAGAGATAGTGTTGTGAATTTTTGTGTTTCCCATTAATTTAAACTTTATTTCGACACAAATACATTAACACATACAGTACCTGTTCCACGACAGCTACAATGCCATTATTTGTCAATCACAATGCTAGACATTTAGCTAAAAAAAATAAAGATGCAAGGTTCACAGGCCAGGATACGTACAGTATGTCTCTGAACATAAAATTTTACTAAATTATGCCTGAACCAGGGCTTGCAGACAAGCAGCAATCAGACATGAGTTTGTACACATTACAGACTTGGATTCTAAAACCACAAACTCATGCAGCTAGACACCAACACCTTGACTGATGAATAAAGAGTCAAGTTCCAGAGACTGCATTCCAAAGGAATAAATTAACTTGTAATTAATAATTGTAAAGATAACAACAAGCCCAAACTTGTGGATCAACTGCCAAATGCATTTAATTCATGGCTAGACTGCTAAATAATGACTGTTTTTTTTTTTTACAAAGAATTGTGAAGATTCTCATTATGTACTATTATTTTTCCTTTCCTGTTGTCAACATTTGAAACAGAAATCGCAATAAAAATAAATAATGTCTCTGAACCATGTTACCTACGGAGGCATTACCAGTAATAAATTTTAACTTGATAAGCGAGCAAGTTTTTGCAAGTAAATGTACGTGTTTGTCTGCCGAGTGTCACGTGATCACAACTGAGCCAATGGTTCTACTCTCTCAGACGCGCTGCAGGATTGTGGGTAATCGTCTCCCATGCTCAGTCATTCAGTGCATCACTCAAATAGTCAACATAGATTCCTTATTAAAGTCACACAAAAGGAAAAAGATTCCAGTGAGCCAACAAATAAGAAATTCCATCAGTGTTAGTGAAAGTCATCGTTAATAACACCCCACCCCCTCCCTCCTCTAACTTGTCTCCCTCACACACGGCCTGATTCTTTTTAAATGTAAAGTGTAGGTTAATTTGTTTTATATTTACTTATATTTTGTCTTAATTTTTATATGAATATTTTGGGTTGGAACAAATCATCAAAGTTTCCATTATTTCTATGAGGAAATTTGCTTTGAATTACAAGCATGCTTCCACAACAAATAATCCACGGTTCAACTATGTATATAACGCACAGTATTACAACAACATATACATATACATATATCAAGTGGACACTCCAACCTTAAAGAGTTGGAGCTCATCGCTAAAGATGAATGGGCAAAAATGCCAGTGCAGACACAATTTGTTGTAATAGCCAATAAAGGCGTTCCTATTAATTATTGAGAAGGGAATGAATAATTTTGGACATGCCACTTTTTATTAAAACGTAAATAAAAGATGAATAATATTTTTTTCCACAATGATGCCTCTTGTACATCATCTTATTATCTTCTGGGAGACGCCTGTGTCATTTCTAATCAAGAAAAAATTGCTGGTTGAATAAAAGTAACTTTAAGTCAGAATTTGCCAGGAGTATGAATAATTTAGGGCTTGACTGTATATACATGTGCATATATTCCTTGTTAAAGTTTACACTTTAACAAGGAATATATATATACATACATACACACAGTGCAGGCCATAAGTGCCAAAACACTGAAAATGCCAAAACACTGTAATACAAGTCATTTTAGGTGACACCGATCTAAATTGATTTTATGACACAAATTTTCTCAAGTGAAACCTGTTCCAGAAAGTCATGATCTGATGTGCTAGGTAAGGTTATTCAGTGGAACCAACCCTACAGGTTTGATAGAAATATTTCATGCTGGCACGCCTTGCTTTCCTTGGAAACCTTTCCCTTTTTATTTTTTTTCTACAGGGTGTGGAAATGGGTGGGACATTTACGCAGAAAAGATCATGACTTTTATTTATTATTTTGGACTTATGTTGTGCTGCATTCATGCAAATAGCATTAAAAGAAAACTGTTTTTTAAAAAGCCAAAGCATGCCACATTAAAAATTATTTGGATTATTTTTATGTAGTTATTTGCCAGCTTTAAGTAAACAGGACTAGCTATACAGTTGACTTTCAAGAATGTCCAACAAATGCATTAAACATAAGTGTGGTTCAGAAAACACTAACTGGTAAGTGAGTGCAGCTTCTCTGCAGCCAGCACTATTTATTTAACTTGCTAGTTAGGAGTTTGTTAACATGCAAACATGTGCAAGAAGTTCTCAGTTAAATAACTGAACCAGACCATATGCAAAGCGTATGATAAAATATTTCATGAACAAAGACCTGTGCAAACAGAAATTTTTGTTTGTTTTTTTTGAGTGTCAACAATACAAAGAGAGAAAGAGAGACTGACTAATATAATTTGGAAAAATTCTCCAAAATAAGGCAGTTAGTCAATTTCAACTGAAGCCTATCATTGGTTCCTGATTCGTGATTTAAGATAATTATAAATCGGTTACAAATTCATCAAAAACAGGTTTCAACAAAATGAAACATGGCCACTGAAAGAAAAACACTATGGAATGATGACATAACATGCATTTCATACGAATTTTGTCTCCTCCCACTAAAACTTTAAAAGGCTGGGCATTGATTAAACTTGTACACCACATGGAGCAGATACACAAAGCAAGTGCAGCATGAAGACTTTAATTTTAACTTTAATAATGATCATCTTCACAATGACCGTAAGTAATAGGAACATTCTACTTATAACAATAACAATAATAATAATAATGATGATGGATACATTAAATTATGTTGAGAGTACGTTTTTATAAAAGTAAAATCAAGGCATACAATAAACCTACCAGCACTTAATGCTGGAGAAGGAAAACATATCACTAATGATATAATGAGCAGATTATGTTAATCATATGACCTGCAGCTGCATTACACTAAGGTGGTATTGTGCAAGATTAATCATTACAGTGGCTCGGTGTCTATTCAATAAATACGAAGTCTGTGTTTAATGTGTTAAACACTCGATTATCATATTTTGTACGTGTGTGTGTGTGTGTGTGTGTGTGTTTATAGTTAGATTTTAAAAAACATTATACGCACCTCAGGAGAAGGAAACATTTTATAAATATTTTAATACCAAATTTATTGATATACATTACATTATATATGATACTATTATTAATATTATATTAATATTTTTAATACGTCTAAATTTTTTGGCTCACTCAGTATATAAAGTTTTATTTGACTTTATTTTTAATTAGTGTAAGATAATTACATGAATTAACTGAAATGTTACATTTCTTCAGCAGGTTGGGGCTCAGGAGATTGGATCCTCATTAAGGAAGATACGGCAAAAACGTTCATGGGTTGTGGACATATTTACTATGAAACGAGGCTTCGTAGGACTCGTCGGAGATGTATGTATAAACAGACATGCAGCACTGTGAAAAAGTCTCTGTGAATTTTTTTTTTTTTAAATAAATTTGAGCTTAAATGTTTATTCCAATCATTATTTTCCCAATAACAACAAAGAGATATGTTACAGGAAAATGTTTGTATGGCAAAAAAAGTCTTTATGTTAAATAAATGATCAGCCATAACATAACAACATTATGGCCAGTGTTGTGTAGGTTCCCTTTATGCTACATGGGCGGCTCTGGCCCATTGAAGCATGACTCTACAAGTCCTCTGGTGATGTTCTGTGGTGTCTATACTGTCAACCAGGACATTGATGCAGGTGGTTCATGGTTTGAAATTGCTTGTCTGGCACATCTTATGAATGCTTAATTGGATTGTGAACCTGGGAGTCAAGAGGTCAGGCCTGCAGTCTTGGGCCACAGGCCCCCTAGAATGGCGGGCTGTGGTACACTCTGTGTTCTGGTTCTTCGCTTTATTGGCAAGCATTGACTTTTTTTTCAGTTATTTGTGATACAATCCCTTTTCTGTGTGATTGGACCAGACATGTTGGCTTTTGGACCCCGTAGCTATGGGTGAGCCTTGGATGTCCATGATCCTGTCACCAGTTTACTGGTAATTAGTGTCAATGTGTTAATGTTGCCGCTGATCAGTATAATACACTACTTTTATGACAGATTTTTTTTTTTTAAACATAATGAAGTCTACCAGGTTTGATCTGCAAAAGCAGAAAGTGGTATGATGGTCTTAGTCAGTGGATGTGCTTTGGAAGATCAAAATGCTCAAAGAAAACATACCAGATAATTTCCTTATAAAACTGCACACAGTGTAACTGAGAATATTGACCAAATTTTAAACAGAAAAGTTCTGTTACACTTATACTTACAATGTGCAGTTTAATACTCTTTAATTCTTTAAATGATACATGCTGCGGATTAGAGAGCCGCACCACGGGATGGAATAATAATAAAGGCTTTTGAGGGGGTCAACAAAATATGAGTCTGTAAAAGTGCTTATGAGACACACACGGGCGGACCTTCCTGTTGGGAGATAGTGAGGGATTATTGATAACTAAAAAGAAACTAAAGAAAACTGACAACACAAAATGAACAGAGCTCCGCCGTCTCCTCGAGACCCAAAAAACTATGTTTTTGATCAGGGTGAGTTAAGTGAAGATTTATATGTGCATTTTACTGTTCACCTAAACTGAGGGCGCATGTTTAACAGATAGAGTGCCACTGTCGCTCTCTCAATAACGCCAACTTCTAAGGAAGCCTAAAGCTGGGTTTTTTGCCTTTGTCTTCGTCTCTTCAAAGCGTGCTTTGTCGTGTCTTTGTCCTAATGATCGCATGAAGTACGCCGGTACCAGGGCCCTTAAAATAGACACGCTGTCAGGTGAAGCATATCCGCACTGATATGAACTGTGCATGTGTCTAAGACTTTTGCAAGCAGAGTACTATATGTAAGTATTTATTTGTTTGTTGTTTATTCATTCATTTTTCCTTCATACTAAACAACAAAAATACACAATTTGTGAGGCTCCATGAGCTAAACTATATGGAATTAAAAAAATAGGGAAAAGCAAATGTTAGTTTTGCCACCAACCATCCCTTGACAACCCTTCATGCATGTCAAGCTATTCAGGAGAAATATTTTTTTAGATCCTCACACAACTGCAGTAATAATCTTGTGTTTTACAGCTGACCTTTTATGTGAGTATTAAAGAGTGCCAAATTTATGGTCCAGGCCTCGATCAGAATCCAGTGGGCCTTTTCAAAATTGACAAGATAAATAAGAAAATGTCTGTGACTGGGAACGTGAACTATGACGACAGAACAAATTTCACGGTACTCAGTTTATTTTATTTACTAACACTGCAATTAAAACTAGTATGTTTTTTCATGTACTTTGTAATGATTTTTGACTGTAATCTTTTTTTTTATTATGACGTTATGTGATTAGTTTAGCTAAAAAAAGAAGAAAAAAATTCACATTCCTTTACAAATTCCATATGTGTAATGTAAGCAATTTTCACAAGATATAATCAGATTAGCCCTGTGATTGATGATTAACGTACATGAACACTTATCTATTAAATCAATGGATTTTACTGTAGTCCCAATCATGCTGTACTAATTTTTTTATCATTACACTAGCACTTTCGTAACACAAAATCACGGGCAAAAACTAACAAACAACTCAATATGGACTCCAAGTGAATTCTAAATGACCATTCTGAAATAAGATATAAATTACAAATGAAACTGTTTTAATTTTCAATTACATTAATCTATAAATGACTGTACCTAATGTCTGCCTGCAGCTTATATTTGAATGTGCTAATGTGAAAGTGTACGAGAGGCTTGCTGTGGAAATTCTGATAGAGGAGGTTCATGAGCCGTATTTCAGTAAGGGTATTTATGTCATCAGCGCAGAGGAATCAATGCTGCAAGGTAAATCAGAACAAACTAAACTGACCATTTGATTTATTGTGCAAAAAAAAGAACACTATTTCAGTCATTTTATGCATTTTTGCCACTTTCAACTGCTATCAATCATTTCCATAAGTAAAGCCATCTTTAATCTAATTGTAAAATAACTTTAATCCTTAGAACACTCATTGGCCATGTTATCAGCAACACATCCACCGGACAGGACACTTGGCGTACAATTATTGTACACTGTAGCTCATTCAGTGACGCATTGTGCACATACAGTGGAACCTTGGATTGCAAGCATAATTCATTCAGTAAGCATGCTCGTTTGTAAAAACATTCGTATATCAAAGTCGAAATCGAATTTCCCCCATAAGAAATAATGAAAACAAAACTTTTGCTTTATATGAGCGCATATTATAAAGGATGACTTTTTATATATACACACACAAAATAAAAGATGCTTTACGCACACACACGTGGTCACAGTGTTATAGTAAACAGTACACGCGTGCACAGATGTTGATTATACCAGTGAGAGACACGCTCTAAGACGATTATTCACAATTCCGCAGCGCAAGATTGAGAAAAACCATTGACTCAGTTGTGATCACGTGAGGCTAGGGGTCAAAACAAGAGCATGCTTGATACATAATACTCGGTACTTGCATTTTTTTTCAAAATGTATTAATTTTTGCTCATCTTGGAAAACGATTTACTTGCAATCCGAGGTACAACTGTGTTTATATACATATACACTGAATGTTCTATACCACTGTATGCACAAACTAATTTATATGTACAATTCTTATATGTTCTTTTCTGCTTGTACTTCTGCAGGTACAAATTTGTTAACATTGCATGCACCCAACGAACAAGTCAGTGGAAATTTAATTTTCAATGTTAAAGTTACCCCAAACCCTCACAGTGTTATGTTTGTTATTAATAAACAACGAGAAATTTCATTTCATGGATGTCTAGACTATGAGGTATGAGACACTGGCCTTCTCCACAGCCCTTTCCATGGTGTCAGGTGTTATGAATGCTATTCTTTGAATTTTCATATATTGCTTTAATTTAGGAAAATAAGAAATACACTGTAGTGGTTGAAGCAAAGGACCAAGGTTATGGCACCACACGTTCTAGCACAACTACAGTGATAATCAACATTATTGACAAAAATGACCAAAAACCTATAATTACTGGCAAAAGGGTAAGTTAACATACAATTTGTGGTAAAATTAATATAATAATTAAAGCAGTATATCAAATTTGTTCCTCATTACCTTTATCCTACATATTACAAATCCATAATGTATTTAATACTTTAACAGGAATTACTGCATATATAAATACAGAGAACTATTACATATATTCATATAGTAGAAGTAGATGCTAAAAAGTATCAGAAAACTGGGGGTTTAGAAAATATACAATGATGTCACTGCAATATCCCTTAAATGATGATCTATGTTCCTGTTTTTTCCCCCCAATTATAAAATGACAGGGCAGTGGACAGGTAAAAGAAAGAGAAACTGGAGCTGAGGTTTACAGGATACCGGTGTCAGATCTGGACACTCCTGGCTCTCCAAGTTGGATGGCCAAATTCACACTATATGGTGAAAAAGCGGAGAACTTTAAATTTGAAACAAACAACATTACTAATGAGGGAATTTTATATGTTGTCAAGGTAAAACTTTTATTTCTTCTTTAATTTTCTTTAATTAATCTTCTTTTAAATGCATAGAAACACAAAAAGAAATGAAAAATAATAATATTTACAATGCGATGGCACCATCCATCCAAAATTCCTGTCAACTTGTTTTTCTCCTTGAGTTTACTAGTTAGTACAAGTACTTGCGAGTTTGCTTTACACTGCTGTTAGATTTTTTTGGCTTCAAATCAGCTGACAATTAGAACCACAAAGGCAATAAATATGATGAACAGATGATCAAATTCAAGCACAAACATGCATTAATACTTTTTGAGACTGCTGCTGTGTCTGTGACAGGTTTTCCCTCAACATGTATGTGTGTCCTCGAAAAAACTTGCTTCAGTATGTATGAACTTCGGTAAACAGACTTGAATATCCAGTATGCAATCCAGTGCATGTTATACCATACATAATAAACTGTCTATATATTTGCAAAATTGAGAAGTAGCACAATATAAAATATTGTCTTTATATTTCTAGTACTGACATTCAGCAAAATTTGAAATAACTAAAGATCAATTCACATATTTAAAAAGCAACCTACTACCACAACAGCCCATGTATTTTATTACAAACAGGCAACGTTTTTTTCTAATTAAAATATAGAAAATGCATTCCACTGTTTTAAATATGTTTTTAATGGTTTCTTCAACTCTGGGATCCATTCTTCGTACATCGCTTGAAACATCTGAGATTAATTGACACATCTAAGATGAGATCATCATGCAATTTATGATGCGGCTAATTTGATTCTTCGAGCACACCTGTTGTTGATGATTAGTATAGCTGGATTGAGTTGTCTAGGATTATTGCAGGTTCGTGTGTTGGTTTAAAAGACGATATGCATCGACAATAGAAACACTGATCACAACCTCTTCGATTGGTTGACGAAATGGCAAAAGAGCAGCTCAATTTATTTCTCAAGCGGAGCAAGAGCTTTCATTACGGAGAATGCCAAACTTTAATAAAGATAATTAAAAATAATAATTATTAAATATGTGAGTGCTGCCCATGTTACATGTTATCTGTGTGTGTGTGTGTATATATATATATATATATATATATATATATATATATATATATATATATATATATATATATATATAATGTGTGTTGCTATGAGTTATGTTCCTAAATGAAAAGTCTATATCCAGCTGGTCCATCTATGATCTAAAAATGATCCAAGTCCTCTAATACATTTAGGATAAAATAATTATACAGTATATTGCTGTACGATATATAATTGCTGTATATATGAGTACGATTCAGGTTTAATAAGGACACTGATTCGTTGTCATGCTGAAAAAATCCATGGAAATTAAGAATCTATATCAATAAAAGAAAGGTTTTGTCTGTACATTGGTCATAATTCGCTCTTTCAATGATATCTTTATGTTTCGTACACTGAAGGACCAGAAACCAGTCTCAGAAAAATTTCTCTGTCAATCCAGATTTTGTCACAGCATCACGCAAACCTGGCCGGACAGAGTTGACTAAAATGTTTGCAGTACTTTGATATCTGCTTGAAGTTGAACATAATTGAAATGTAAATGTTAAGTAAAAACAATGTTATGAACAGTTATGTGGAGGATTTAATAATATACTTTACTTTAAAATAAGCTACCTGCTCAATGTAAACACACACCTGCACCAATAGATATTCATTAGAAAAGTTAAACTGAATATTTCACCTGGGATTAGTTCATATTTTCACCGCTGAAATAACAACGCTGAAGTGGTACAAGTGAATTTTAACGTGCTGGAGGCGCTTTAAGACAAAATTTCATCTTTATCCAATCTACTTTTTTGATTTTTCATCTGTGATTCTCTCTCCGATTACCGAACAGGGAGTGTATTTGGCTGACGATGAAAGAGGTATAACATAGTGTAAACATGCGTAAACATAAACCTTTCTTATGTCCTCTCTCTTTCCCATTGATTGTAAAAAGATGAAATGACATTAGATTCAAAATAATAATAATAATAATTATTATTATTTTTGACAATTTTCTACAAATCCAGTGGAACCTACTACCATATAATGTAGTCAATACCAAGGCAGGGCTTCAACCTGAAATAATATCACTGATTACATTAAAGCTGATCAGCCTACTTAAAAAAAGTAGAAACTGTTTCTATAAACTCTTTTCCCGTCAACCATGGGTACTTTAGCTAGCACACGATATATGTTTTGTTCATGCTAGATTTAATTTTAATAATGATGCAAAAAAAAAAAAAAGATTAAAGAATACATGACTAGTCAAATGCAGCTAGTTAAGATGTAGTTACTCTGTCTTAGGTTAAGAGGCTCTCGAGTGCTGCTTGTCGGACTGCGAGGACTGGGTGCAGAAGTGGCAAAGAACCTGATTTTAGCTGGAGTGAAAGCACTTACTCTTCTGGACCACGAACAGGTATGCCATTCTTCACTGCCACGAGTTCCGCGATCCATACACTAATACGTAATGCTGCATCTAGCAGATAAGTAATCATGACCTTCATCTTCAGGTTACTGAGGAATCAAGACGAGCTCAGTTCCTCATTCCGGTGGACGCAGATGGCCGAAATCAGGCCCAGGCTTCTCTGGAGCGAGCCCAGTTCCTCAACCCTATGGTAGAAGTAAAGGCTGACACGGATCAAGTGGAAAGCAAGCCAGATGACTTCTTTCTTCAGTTTGATGCTGTAAGTGTTTGAAAGAGCAGGCAGCACTGCTTAATGAGTTTGCATACTGAAATGCTTTGTAATTGTTATTGGTAATTTCTGTAGTAGATTTTCTGGGTTTTATAGAAAGGCATGCATATATAAAATGTTGTCAAGTGATGTTAAGGTTATCTGTGTTAAACTGGTATAACGCACAGAAGGTTTTAATCCTTTAGTATTGCAAAGTGTTTTATTTCTCTAATATCACAGCATTTTGACTGAAATCAAGATTGAAATGTATTAATGGAAGTTCTCCTTTAACACACACTAAGCCAGACAGCTGCATCTTTTGCAACGGTTGTTCATGCTATACCACGTGGCAGTGTAACACTGGCAGGGAGCGAAACTGCTCAGTTCAAAGGGAGATGTGAATGGTGTCGGGAACAAGTGAACAACGTGTAGAGTCGGAAGTGGACTTTCCTCTGTCATCGTGCATCCCTGAAGTTTGGAAAAAAAATGCAGCTTGAAAAGGGATAATTATAAAGGGATTATAATTATTATCAAGGATGACATAATATTAATGACACAATTAATTGAAATTTTATTTAATCACAAGCTTACTATTATATTGGATAGTGATCTGTAAAAAAAAAAAAAAAATAGAAACAGTATAACAGGAGAAGCACCAGGTATCCGAGGTTCTTGCGTCTGCGCTGATGACGCTGCAGGGTGTTTCGAATAATGGTATTTTGTCGAGGGAATTTCCTTTAACTGACATTCTCGGAGTGCACAGGGAGTAGGGAGCACCATTTGAAGTACAGAGTAAAGCACTAGCTGCCTTCACCTGCATTTATGAGCTCACTGTTGGTGTAGCATCCTCACATGATCACGATTTGGAGTTTTAACAATGCCACATCTACCCATGGCCAGGAAGCAAATTCAAACTTTCTCCAGATGATGGCGCAAACGCTTTTCCGCTGCACTACTCCAAAGCTTGGATGCATTGTACTGGACTTTTTAACGTTTGTTTAATATTGTGAAGCATTTGTGCGAGAAGTTATTTCCTTTCATCATTAATATTATAGCAGCTTTAATACAGGTGGTATTTCCTTCACATGCTTTTCTCTTTTTTAAATTTCAACTTTGAAAACAAAAACAGCGTCTCTAAGCATGTTATGTAGCAGTCACGGTTTTTCTCCATGGTAATTGAGATCACGATTCTTAATTTTTTTTAACCAAAAAAAAATAATTTATGCACGTAAGTGTGTGAGACAATTATCTTATTGTGATTTAAAAAAATAATAATTTAAACGACGTATGCACACTGAGGAACACAGAGAGCATTAAAAGAAGCCAATCAGAAACAGAACAGAATCTACCTCTCTCCAGTTTCTGATTGGATGGTATTGTAACCCCTATAGTCTCTGATTGGCTGGAATTAAACGAGCAAGCACAGTGATATTAAGTGCCAGCTAATAATGGAGCGCCGTAATTGAGGAAGAGAGATGTGAGAATTAATTGAGGTTCATGATTGAATCATTCACTAATCTCTGGCCTGATTGGTGAATTAATAGTGTTTTGTTTTACACTGTGTGAGTGAGACTAATGCATGTGACTGATATAGCATCTGGGATTGTTGTCAAGTAAATAAGCGAACACGTGAATGCGGTGTGAAATGACGTGTATGTGTGTGTATGAATCGAGATCTTGGATTTTATTATTATTATTATTAATCATTTGAATCATTTAATTAATCAGTTTAATGTAATTATTATTAATCATTTTAATTAATCATTTTCAATTAATCGATTAATCATGCTGCCCTATTGCCTAGAAGCAGAAAACACTAGGTCCACCATTAGGAAAACGTTGCTGAAGAAGTCAATTTCCTGACTATTAAGATGCCCTGACATCGTCCTATAAAAATACAAATTTCATATCTATAACTTGAGAATTCACTACCGCTCACGAAAAAAAAAGTGGATTAATGTTTAAGTCTAGTAGAAAATTTTCATAGCCGGATAAGAAAGTCTTTATTTTTGTACAGCAGATTCTCATACATTATTCTGATGTGCTGGAGTCGAGTAAGGCAAGATCAGTGGAATGTGATTAGGAATCATTCATGACTCTTTGAGTTTAAATTCTCTTGATGGCCAGTAGATGGCGTGTTAAAGCCATAGTAATGGTGCTGCCCGGGCTGTAAAAGATGCTCTGGTGTGATTCTGTCATTCCCGTTTCAGGGTTTTTGTGTGTTGTACGAGAATTGAGACTCGTTAAATAAGTTGTTCTGCTCGGTAGTGCCAGATGACACAAATAAATAAATAAATATCAGAGGCAAGAGAATATTTTATAAAAATCATTGCTAACTAGAGGCGATGAGCGGCTGGCTCCCTTCTTAATGTCCCAGTATGGATAAATAAAGCTGCCCATTCCTAGGAGGGTTGTCATTGTTTTGCTTAGAAACTGGACCTTGGCCCATTCTTGTTTATCAGCGAATCTGTCAGCATATGAATGTTCAAAGCTCAGATGATCTGCCTCCCAGCCTGTCTGTGTTTGCGAGCCTCGGAATTCTCCCAGTGGGAGTACTAGGGAGAGTTTATAAGGAGGGGAAGAGAAGTGTTGTGAAGCGGGGGTTCGTTACAGGCAGCGCAGCTCTTTTATCTGCCTCCACTGATATTTCAAAGAGATATAAGGGGGGGGGGCGAACAGGCTGGCATGCTCGGGAGCGTGTTTGCGGCTGCATCGTTCGTGCTGTACATCACTGATTGACAGCTTTTTTTTTGGCTCTCGGGACCCATTGATGTCGAATTGTTAAATTGACATCTCAGTTCGGTCTGTCAGTGAGCAGGAATGCTAGTCCGCATGCCGTTTTCCTATCCTCACAATGACCAGGGTGGCAAATCAGTTTCGCTAGTTTGAAGACTGTGATGTTTACAGAAAAATCACGACATCCTGTTGAGCTGGTCATGTCGGGACAGTCTTCCTTCCTATTTCCTTTTTTTTTATTATTACATGATGTCATTGTTTCATTGCATCATGGAAGTACTTGTTTTTTATTAGTCGACCGAAACCCTTTGTGATTAGACACTCGCGTGATGGAGATGTGATGGAGCAGTCTGTCTCTAAAGTTCCCGGATCATGTGCTCCTTTTCTGAGAAGCGATATCAACATTATGTATCAGTTTACATAACTTAACCCGCAATGTTTTGGAATTCTTGCGGATTCAACGTTCAACTAAGAGTCCATTGCTTATCAGTTAGCGAGTGCTGCGCTGATGTTCTAGGGAGGTAAATGACTTCAGTCTTGACTGATAAAATGACGGTTCAGCGCGTTCTTCTAAGAGCTTCTCAGTGTCTTCAACCTGGCACTGTGTATATCAATAACCGAACAGTAAGCAAACTGGTGGGTATTTCATGTAAACAGGCTTATCATTAATACAGAATGGGAGGGTGCAAGGGTTGGTGTCTTGGATAAGCTGGACCAAGCCTGCTGATTAGTTAGTTAGAATATTATAAATGCTTGGCTGCCTGGGAAACCCCTCGCATGGCCAAGGCAAAAACAAAAAACTGCATTTAAAGATTCTCAACAACATGACCCTCTATACACCTCTATGTTTATTATGCAATCTAATAAAAAAACAAACAAAGAAAGTACAAATCAGAGATAAACAGTGTACAGAATGTCTGGTGCTCTTCCCTGTTTTCTCGATGTGATGGTACGGGAGCGTCACGGACCTCTGACAGCCAGGATCTGATTACAAACTGAACTGATTAGGTTTACAGGGTTTTTTTTTTTTTTTTTGGTTTCAAATGTAAATATCTAGTGAAATCTCATTTCTTGCAGGAGATTGCAAGATTTCTGAGATCTTCACGAAAAAAAAAAGTACACTTAACGGACAGATTTTAGATGTCAGGTTTTAGTCTGGTTTTATCTCAGTGTTGCCAAACTGGCTCCGTTCCTAACACGATCATGGCAGACAGAATGCCAACGCAAGGTTAGAGAGTAGGCTAACCGAAAAACATTTCCTCATCATTTTGGTAAAATACAATTATTTTCCCTAAGTAGAAATGTTAGAGTATTTTATTAGCAGAAAAATGCAACTTTAGACAAACCCTAGTGTTTTGGTCCTATTTTTTTCTGTATTCAGATGGGTTTTCTTCTCCAGACATATACAGCTCTGGAAAAAAATAATAAGAGACCACTGCAAAAATGTCTGGAATTTCATCAAGAGGAATATGGATGGCCATAAACCATCAAGCAATGCTGAGCTGTTTGCTTTTTTGGAAAAAGAGTGGTATAAAGTTACCCAACAGCAATGTGAAAAACCGATGGAGAGCATGCCAAACGCATGAAAGCTGCAATTACAATGCCAGGTTTTTCCACCAAATACTGATTTCTTAATGTTATTCAGCCAAAGCATTAACACAGTTTGTTTACAAATTATTTGCATTCTGTTTTTTTTTTTTTTTTTTAGTTACTAAAGCTCTGCAAATACCGCATGATCTTGGGTTATTTTAATGTGATGTAGTTTCCTTTAAATATACACTCTAAATAGCATTAATTAGATTTTGAATTTGAAACAGAATGTTTGAAACAGAACTGTTCATCTCACCAATACATGCACCTGTAAGTAAAAAAACACATAAACAAATTTTTTTGCAGTGGTTTTTGTTTTTTATTTTTTAATACAGTGCTGTATTATATTTTATTATTAAAATTATTATTATTACTTTTTTTTAGCGATTCTAAACAAACTTGCTGCTACCACACAGGATACTGTGCTGTATGCCAATGTGTGAATAGTTTAGGGTGCACCACCTGTAGGATTAAAGAGGAACGGCAAAATGTACGTATACAGCGGGAATCTCAGCATACAAATGTAATTTGTTCTGGATCTGGCACAAATTCGTAATGCGATAATGAGGAAATAATGTAAATGCAGATAATCCATTACAGCGACGCCAAAATATTACCAAATATTACAAAACAATTGTGCGAAGAATCACATAGCCTCGAAACATATGCTGAAGGCATATGACTCTTTCCAAACAGCAAAAATTTTTTGTATGCCAATTTCTTGCAAAACTTCAGTTCTTAAGGCAAACATTTGTAAGCGATGGCATTCGTATGCCAAGGTTCGACTGTAAAATAAATAATTAAATAAAAAGTAATAATAATAATTCTTATACGATTTTGCATTCACTGTTACGTGAATTGCCACAAAAAAAGGATTGTGATATGTAACTGAATCAAACTGAATCCCACCTCTAATAATTATCGCTAGTTCATGGACCTGATCTTTTATTTCTTAATTTTTATTTATTTATTTTATTATTATTATAATTTTTTAATATAAATTCATCAGCTGATTTGATGTTTGTAATATGGTTCCAAATGATCTTACCCAATCTGAAGTAAAAAAAAAAAAAAAAGCAAGAGCAGCTTAAGCTTGCTGAAATACATCTCACCCATCTCTAATGTATAAGGTGCAAATTCTCCAGTAGAATTAAGAACTGTATTCATTCCCTCACTCCAAGTGACTTTGCTTTGGTTGGATTAAGCCACTGTAATGGATTCACTCCACCAACAGATTGCTTAAAACTCTTAAAAAAAAGTTAACATTAAACAAGGAACATGAAACAGTTATTTTTTTTTTGATCCATTATGAAAGTTCATGAACGTGTTTTTTTTTTCTTCCATATATACAGTTTCTCCTGAAACATGAAAGGCCGTATTTAACTCTGATAAACTTTGTGACTATCTCTGCTGTACGATCTCCTACAATCTCTGAATCGTAGCGGTTTAGAATCAGATTTGGGAACGTGGAGAAAGGGCTTAAGAAGAACTAATGCAAGCCTAGACTCGAACAACTTCAATCATGTAATTTAAATGCGTTACTGCACTTTTACATCTGTATATGTTAAAAGTCGTAATTATTTCTCTCGCAACCAGGTTTGTCTGACAAGATGCTCCAGAGACCTGATGGTGCGCGTGGACCAGCTTTGCTCCAAAAGAAACATTAAAGTCTTTTGTGGGGATGTCTTTGGTTACCATGGATACATGTTTTCTGACCTGGGCTCGGAGCATCATTATGTGGAGTACGAGGTGCTTTTGTTATCTGATTATCTGCCGTTTCTTTTGTACAGTATTTTAAAGGTGTCTTCATTTTCCTCAGAGAGAAGCCAAAGGTGGTAAAACAGCCGGAAGAGGCTAACGATGGACCTGAAGTGAAGAAACTTAAAATTGATCCCAATGAGACTACCATGGTGAAAAAGGTGCGTTAATCCTGAACGTCTCCTGTCGATAACATTAACATTATATTACGTTAATCTTCTGCATTTCTCCAACATAATGTTTTTGTTTTGGTGTAGACGGCCAGTTTCTGCTCTCTGAAAGAATCTCTAGAGGTTGACTGGACAAGTGAGGAGGCCAAACGCAATCTCAAGCGTACACCACCAGACTACTTTTTACTACAAGGTACCCTTTAATCAATCTTCATTCTTTATTCTTTTAGATGTGGTGCTTAATAATTATTATTTTTTGCAGTTCAAATCAAAGCTTCTGGAACAGATTTTCTGTACGCTCACAGGCATATGCCAATGACATGAAAAGTGTAAAACCGTTGATTTCCATTTAGTGACAACTCTCAAAATTCCATAAACAGCAAACCTCACAGAGAGTGGAAAAAGCGACAAAACCACAACTGAGGAGTAAAACTGTGCCTCCAAAAGACATGCTGTACTAATTCTTCCAGTTATGCAGCTCAGCCTTTACAGGATCATACCGCAAAACATACCCCCTGGATACAAACAAATGTATTAGTAAACTGTTTATATGAATGCTTAGGCAAGAAATTTGTTTTGCATGAAATCCCATTTGGGGAAAAAAAAGTTCCGATTCTACTATTTATGCATAACATCCATTTCCCACATTCCCGTCTTGTTTGTGTGAGAATGTCCGAATTGAAATTCTTCCTCGACTCACAGCTTGTGAATTGGTATGCACTAGGTAGAAACTTATACACTTCATACATCATCGGTGTTCTTACAAGGTAAATTACCTTGTGGTAAAGCGCTCGCTCTATCATCCGGAGATCGCCAGTTCGATTCCCAGGTGAAGCTTTAACCTGTCACAACCGGGGGTCTAGAGAGAGCTGATTGGCCGAGCTCTCTCAGAGGGGAGGAATGAGAGGTACTTAGTGCTCCCACATTAATCACGGCTCTACAGCCAATCAGGGGCGTCTGTGAGCTCACGCAAGCGGAAGGAGCGGATAGCGCTGTTCTCCGAGTGCGATATGCCGCCCCCAACGGTGCGACTGTAATGGATTCACTCCACCAAGAGATGTTAAAAAAGTTAACATTAAACAAGGAATTTATCTTTTTTTTTTTTTTTTTAATTATTTGGAATTTTTGATCCATTAGGAAAATGCACAAACTACCTATGAAGTCTAAAAAAACAAATTTTGAGTATTTTTATTTTATTTTATTATTTCTACAGTTTCTCCTGAAACATGAAAGGCCGTATTTAACTCTGATAAATCTCTGCTGTATGATCTCCTACAATCTATTAGAATCAGATTTGGGAACATGAAGAAAGGGCTTAAGAAGAACTAATACAAGCCTAGGCTCGAACAACTTCAATCATGTAATTTACATGCGTTACTGCACATTTACATCTGTATATGGAATATATGATGATGGTTAAATTGCTTATTTTATAATGATTCCAGAATTTAGCAGCCATCTCTTATCCGGAGTGATTTACAGAAGCACTTTGTATCCTCCATCAAAAACACTTCCTCTGGTCTAGTTCATCCTCTAGTTGAGTTAATTGTTAACAAACCTGTTACACGCTGTTACCGAGTTAAGATTCTGACGGAATGTCTCGTGAAGTAAAGTATGGGACGGATTGAGGCAGAGCGTCAGCAAAACGTGTTGAGATGAAGTCACCGTTCACGATAGTCAGTTTAATAGGAACCCCTGCACATTTCTGTAGATATCTAATCATTCAGATTTGTGGCAACAGCACAGTGCACAAAATAATGCAAATTCTGGTCATTTGATTGTAGCATCAAAACGAGGGGAAAGTATAATATTTGTGTTTTTACCCATGGTTTGGCTGTTGGTACCAGCTGGGCTGATTTGATTATCTGAGAAACTGCTGATCTCCTGGGAATTTGACACACAAACAGTCTCTAGAGTTTATATGGTTTTGGGGGGGGGAAATAACAAACACCCTTGAGGAGGGGGTCTGCAGGGTGAAACACCTTGTTTATGTGAGTTGTCAGGGAAGAATGACCAGACTGCTTTGCGCTGACAGGAAGTTTAGTTACTCTTTTAGAACAAGAGCAAGCACCTGAGTTTATTGTAGACGTAAACTCTGAAACTGGACAGTGGTTGTCTGGATTTTTTTGATTCTCATCAACCGTTTAGTTCACGAGAGTGTGATCTCAAATTCCTGTTCTTGCCTGACAGGAGCAGAACCCAATCTGCTGTTGTAAGACATCGAGCTCAAGGTTAAAAGTCAGATGTATGCTGAGATGCTTTTCTGCTCAGGTGTAAAAAAAAAAAAAAAAAAAAAAAGTGAATATTTGATTTATGTACTATATCCTTCCAGACGACTTGAACCAATCTGGCTCAAATTTCATCAGACCTCTCCACCTGGAAGTTCCACTTATTCTTTCTTATTTGGTTTTCCCACCGTTCTGTGTTACCTTTTATAGACCACTCTTGTGGGTGAAACGTCACAAGATATTATCAGTATCTATGCTACAATCCCAGTCAGACAGAGCACACGTTCCCCCAGTTCTGATCCGGATCTGCTTGGCAGATGTGTTAAGATACAATACTGTATTTGCTTAACACAAATGTTCTTCAAATGAACCTAGGCATGTCAAAAAGCGAAATATCAGAAAGCTTCTTTTTTTTTGTCTACCCCAGTAAAACTGAGAACAGGCAAATGCAGTATCAAGTCAGAATTATTGGCACCGTTGATAAATGATAGGAGAGAGCATGGCATCTTTGGTTTTTGGGGAGAAAAGAAAAAGTTTGTTTTATACGAATTAGAGATGCACTCCAGTAGAGTACCAGAAATGACATATTTGTGCTATATTTCTGTATAAACACACTCTAATGATGTTCTAAAAAATAATAATGATGCACTTAATATGAACTTAAAAAAAAAATTCTTTTCAAGTTAAATGAACATTATAATAAAATTCACAGCTCTGCGTGTACTGTACATCCCAACTTTATAATGGATTCAGATACATCTTCTATACTGATTATGCTGTACAGGGTTGCCGTGGGCCTGGAACATAAGCCACGAGACTTAGAGCACGAGGCGTTGAAGAGCGCACACACACACATACCCACCCACACACATGCATTCACACATTACGGGCAAATTTGTAAACACCACTTACCCTAATCTGCATGTCTTTGGACTATGCACACAGAACCGAGGTGGGAATCGAACCCTCGACCCAGGAGGTGCAAGGCGACAGCACTAACCATTCTGGCACCATGCTTCTTTGATAAAAAATATTAGATTATTCCTATATATTTACATTATTTTCAGCTGTAAATAACAGTTTCTTGTTTAGTGGAAACATACCACTGCTTTGAATCATCATCATATCCAGATTAGATAGAAGATAGAAAGCTTTTCAAAAGGGTGCTCCACAGGTGTGAATATTTTTTTTTCCCAAAGCTCAGGGTTCAGAAAAACAAACAAACAAACAAACAAACAAACATATAAAACAAAAAACACCTTTCCAGTATAGAGCTTAAATCTTGACCTTTACTCAGTGCCCCCCCAAAAAAAATTGTAAATCTGTTTTAATGGATTTTCAGAATTTTCTAAAATGCAAATATGGACTTGTGAAAACTTTTCACAACACTGTTAAATAATTTTTGGTTGTTTCCAAGCTCGCTGGTGCATTACATGATAATAATAATTTTGCCCCGATGTTGAGGGGATGCAACCTTTTAAAAAGATGTTTCTCCGTACATTTAGTTCACTCTCGTCTAATTATAGAAACCGTCAAAAATGATGCTTACTGTGTCGTCACACTGTGCTGGTTCCATTGACAACACTGTCTGCTCTGAGTCTTTTTATATAAGCTCACCTGGCATTCTCATAGGTCACAGCTGATTTCTCATGGCAGGCTGTCCATGACCAGTCATGTGCAGTGACTTTAAAACTGAAAACACTGTCCGCCTTTCTTAAAGAAAAAAAAAAAGGTACAGATCACTTAAAAAAAAGGCTTTAAATGCTCCAGTGCCTCACATATAGTTGTGAACCGATGGAAACAAAAACAAGGCCTATTTGTGTGTCGAAGCATTTAAAGGTTAGCAAGTACATTAGAGCGCTTATAAATGGCACGTAACGGCTGAGCTGCTTTTGAGGAAGAACTGTTTCCTTCAGGTTATCTCACTGATTTATCTGAGGTTATGTCAGCTCACTGATGGGGCTCTGAGACAGATGGTGTGCCACTGATTTAAATCCTTTCTACCCTTCAAGCAAAGTCTGATGTAATTTCACTGTGAGTGCACAAACTGACTGACAGCTGTATTAGTCTAAAGATGTATTAGATGTTTTTTTTTCATACCTTCCTGTATTTAATGTGTGTTATTTTAATGCAAGTATTACTTTTCATAAATACCGAAGGTGAGTTAAGAAAGGAAATATATGCATGAAAAGTAAAAAAAAGTTTGCTAGGATAAGGTTTTATATACTGTTTTATTGTTCTGGTTTTAAAAGGATCCAGATTGCAAATGAAACAATTATACAAAGTAAGCAAATATGTTTTTGGACAGAGGTGATGTTGACGTGAGCAGCATTCATTTAGCGTTTTTAATTTGAAAAATGCAGGAATAATAATGAGAGACAAGTACGAGGGACGTTCAAGTCAAACTTTGAAATTTCTGGTAAATGAAGACATAAAACTAATTGACATCTACAGAAGACTTCAAACGCAGTACAGTGATGACACCCTTAGTCACAGTAAAACATTCGAATGGCCGAACATTGTAAAGAAACCTGTTGCATGTCTTTGGATGGCGATCCCGGCCGACATGGCTCGGAGCCCACTGCAGTCGTTCCTGTGTATGGTCAGTGAGTGCAACACATGATCCTTGAAAACCGACAGATAACCCGTCACCAACTTCCGGAAGAGACGCATCCGTCTGTGGGAACTGTACACGCAATCATTAACCAACACCACTTCCACATTACAGGAACTTGGCCGGGAGTCATCGCCACATCCCCCGTACAGTCCTGACCTCGCTCCAAGCCATTTCCACATGTTTGGGGCACTAAAGGAGTTCGCGTTAGGCCACTGTATGGCTCTGGCGTACTCAGAAAACTTTCTAACTTGATGCCATCCAAGCACTAGTGGAATGCTGGGATATTTGCAATAGTGTAGCAGGGAATTATATATAGAGAGAATATGAGTGTTTTTACTCTTCTGTGCAATCAGGTCCTGGTTTGACTTGAACGGCCTTTATATATATATATATATAAATGAGATGCTGTGCAAAAGCAGTGTACTAGTTTAGGGTGTTTGGATAAATTTTGATCAAGTTAATTTTTTCCTAATGAAATAAATATTCTAAAATATCACTAAAAATCATTAAAAAAGTCAGAACCGATATTAAAGTAGGATTCTTGCTTTAAATATGCATGTAGGAACTTTTGTGTTGGAAAGGAATTTAAATGGAGATGTAAGATAAATTCAGAAAGTCAGAGCTTTGGTGCATCTAGCTGGAAACATTATTACATCTATCTGGAAACATTTCATGGAGATGTGTGCAAAAAGAAATAATGTTTCCTTCCTGCATGATGATATTTGTGGTTCACTTTGTGCCTAGTGGAAATTCAGCATGCCTCAGTTGATGGTGTGGTGAGTGGGTGGTCAAGAAAGTCAGTTTCAGTGTTTGGCAATGTTGCATGTGGATAAGCGATTACGCAACACCTGCCAACAATCCTCGAGTATTCACACTGCAATTACGTCTCATTTTCAAATTAACCATATATTATATATAATTTTTATTGATTTATTTTTGAAAGCAAATTACACATTACGGGTCCTGTTCAAGCCCTAGCAACCTCAAAACATTTTGTTTCATAACCTCGCTCAAGCATCGCACATCAATGCTCTGCTGCTTTCTTGACAGCTCTTCTGACTTCATCTCTCCCTCTCTCTCTCTCTCTCTCTCTCTCTCTGTCTGTCTCCTCCAGTATTGCTGAAATTCCGCACCGATAAAGGTCGAGACCCTCATCCAAG
Source organism: Clarias macrocephalus (assembly GCA_011419295.1). NCBI lineage: Eukaryota > Metazoa > Chordata > Actinopteri > Siluriformes > Clariidae > Clarias > Clarias macrocephalus. The sequence continues at coordinate 68,503 of JAAGKR010001178.1, forward strand.
TAGCTTTGCCGAGGACTCTCAGTTGCTCCTGCAGATCAGAGATGATCTCTTAGAGGCCCAGGGTGTGAATCCGGAGCTACTGCCTGATAGCTTCGTCAGGTCCTCACAACCACATCAACTACTGGACAGTTATAATATCTCCATGGCTGTCTAAATCACAGCAATAACATTTAGTTATACCTGCTCTGTCTTTATAGTTACTGTTTCTCTGAGATGTCTCCAGTGTGTGCTGTGGTGGGAGGAGTACTTGGTCAGGAAATAGTCAAGGTAGGTTCTCACTTTTGGTTTCATTCTGTATTTATTTATTTAGTCAAATCATGTGTGTGTCTACGGTTAAATCTGTTCAGAAACCGAGCATGTGGAAATTCCGCCAACAGTTTCTCAACTCGGTTTTATATTTGGCCTATACGTACAAGCAAAACCGCATGTGATCAGGGTGCGTATATAATTGTAGCGATGCTTTAACATCACACTGCCACTAGGCAGGTCTGTGCATCCGTCCCAGGTTTTCCAGATATTTTAGGAATGTATAGAACTTTAAATGGAATTTTCTTTGTAACCGATTTTGGAAATGATCCAAGCAGGTGACACCAAGGTCAGGTTCATAAAGAAGTTTGTCTTCAATAGATTCCTTCCTGTTTAAAGAGGATGTTAAGTCTCTTTCATGCTCAGTTTCCTTGTTACCTTCTTGGATAGGGGTAGACTCCTGAAGACTTTCCTTTTATAGGCATACTGCAGCAGCACCTGCATAAAAATACATGATGGTAATTCGGGGTGTACCGTACACAGGATACATAAATAAGGGTTAGTGCATGATGACGTGCATGCACACAGCTAATTTTAACATTTGCACTGAGATCACTCAGATCGGCGATGCAGGGTTTACTTCACCTGTATTGTACCGCGAGCCGCTTGACCAGGACAAAGCGTCCGGCTGAATCAGATATGAGTCATTAAATCTACAGTAATGGCATATGAGTCATAATAATAATATGAATATGAATAATAGTATACAGTACCAGTCATAAGTTTAGACACACCTTCTAATTCATTGTTTTTGTTTCATTAGTGTATTTACGTACTAGAGCAATACGGGAGATTTCAAAGCTATTAAATAACACGCATGACATTAGGTAATTGAGTAACATCAACAACAACAGTTAGTTATTTTAAGACGTAAAGGTCAGCTGTTCAGGAACAGTTTGTGCATGAATTGTATTGTCGAGAGCATTTTTAAAAAGTCATCAAGCACTGTGATGAAACTGGCTCTCATGAAGACCAGCCCAGGAAAGCGAGACCAAAACTTACCTCTGCTGCAGTTCAGTTAAGCTACGTTTACACTGTCAGTTAAATGTGACCCAATTCCGATTTTTTGCTCATATGTGACACATGTCGGATATTTTCTATGTCCGTGTAAACAGGAAAAAAGCGCATGCATTCCGATATTTCGAAATCGGTTTCAGGCCTCCTTCATATGTGGAAATAAATCAGATATAAATCAGATATGTGCTAATGTGATTGTCGTGTAAACAGACAGATCGGATTTTCTGAGGCATTGCGTTCTGTACTTCATTAAAACTGCGACTTCTTCGCGGTTTAATGACGTAATCAGGCACACCGACGCGCTGCTCATCCCTTAACAGATGCGCCAGTGTGCAGTAGCCCGCACCTGTTGCAAGCCACCAGAGAGCGACCCCGACACGTCTCGCACCCAGACATTCCTCTGAATGGTTGAGGACACAATGAAGCATATGTGCAGGCTGCAATGATGGCCCTTTTCCTCCTTCTCCGTTTCGCGAACTTTGCGTATATCGCAGAGCTAGCATCAAGCATATTTCGGCTTCGTCCATCTTGGCTAGTGTATGCGCGATTTTTCAGACGGTATGGCAAGTGTAAACACTTGAATCGGATATGGGTCATAGTTGAAAGAACGTGTAAACAGGTGGTCAGAAACATCAGATATAGGCAACAAATCAGAACTGGGCATCAAGACCTGCAGTGTAAACGGGGCTTTAGAGAAAGCACCAGTTAACATCCAGCACCTTAGGTTAGAGGCCGTTATAAAGGCGTTACAGAGCAGACATAAGTAGCAGACACATCTCAGTCTCGACTGTTCAGTAGAGATTATTGCATATTTCGGACGCCTTCAGCATTGTTTTACACTGTAGAAAGAAATAACAATCAGAAAAGATCATGGAATTAGAAGGTGTGTCTAAACGTTTGACTGATAGTGTAAATGAGTAGCAACAGTTAGGTTTAGTAATTATCCTTAAAAGCTAAATGAATATAGATGAAAAAAAATTAAAGTTGCAGTCCAGTTTTTATAGTTTTTAAATATAATAAGTAGTTCTCGTGCATGGAAAGTTTATTTAAAGTTATTAAATAGTTATTATCATAATTGTTAGTTAATTGCCTGGTGACTTATGATGTCTGAAGAATCAGCTTGTACAGTTAGTATAAAGGCATTAAAATGAAAACATTTGCCTTCATAATCATATACTCTTTAGGAACAGTGCCTAATGGGTAACAGGTCATCACTAAAACCCTACACCGGTATACAGTAGACTTCTCATAAGCTATGAAGGTGGCTTTCCTGATAAGCGTCTGTTTCAGGCATATGGCATCTGCCTTCCCCATTGGAATCTGGCAGTATATGAAAAACCTTTTAGCTGCTCACACTTGAAAATGCCAGAATCGAAAAGGTAACATTCCGGTCACTGGAATCCGATTCCTGTTAAAAACGTACTCATAAAATCCAGATACGTTTTAACACTGTCCTTGAAACCCAGGCTTTTAAAAATCGTTGCTATTTGAGAATAGTGGACATAGGTCATGCTTACACGGAAGACCGATTTAGTCCTGAGTCAGATTAGTGACGTGATAAAAAAAAAAACATGAACATGTGGGATTAAGGTTGACCTCATCATACATTCTGCGTTTTTTTTTGCTGGAGTCAGTTAGAGAAGCCTGGTGGAGCGTGTGAGTGCGGTGGATACGCCGCTCGCTGGGCAAGCCTTCACACCCACATGGTGGTGGTGGAGAGAAGCCAGGCTGTCTCGCCATCTTCTTGCATGATGAAACAGGCTGTAACTCGCACATGGTCCTTTGCTGTCCCTTACCCCTCAACCACGAGTACCACAAAAAGATCCCCCCCAATAGTCCTCTCGGAAAAATCCACCAGCCGCCATGCCGCACTGATGCTGATGTCCGTTTGTCACCTTGGTTGTGTGTGAAAACAGGCGCTGTCCCAGAGAGATGCCCCGCACAGGAACTTCTTCTTTTTCGATGGCCTGAAGGGCAACGGCATTGTCGACTACTTTGGAGCCAAATGATCGTGGAGCCATCCAAAGACAGTTGGACGATATGCAGGCGCTCAAGGCATCATGGAAGGACCTTTTTCGGGGTTGCAAAAATCAAATGGTTCGAACAGTTAACACTTTTTTGAGAAGCTCTTATGGTTTGTATGTTTATATACTCTCATGGCAAATCCGCTCAATTTTTTTCTGCCTACAGTTATAACTAGTTACTCAAGTTCTGTGACCAAGTTGATGTGATTTCCCATTTTGTAATGAAAAGTTTGGAACAAATAAATTTCTTTTGGATTACACGGTCAGTTGATGTGTTTTTATAGATGAGAGTTCTTTTATTTCATGAATATTTTTCATCATCTGTTCATTATTGTGTGTAATGTGTCAGTTAAAGGCTCTCACTTGATTACCATAAGTACAGTACTACTGTATGTTTAAGTATGTCTAGCCAATCAGACAAAGAGATTGTGCTGAATGGCATTGACACTGAAAAAAAGTGACAACGCAAGTCAAGGTGAGTTGAACTTTATGTATCAGGAAGACCATCTGTGGTTGGGTAACTCATTTATGACCTTGGCTGAGGTATATGCAATGACATGTTTGGCACAACTTACTTAGTGACTCAGCATCAGAGAGAAACAATAAATGTTTTGCTCTGGAAGTTTCCCGTCAGCTAGAGAGTCTGGTCTTTCCAGTCTGGTCTGCTGGAATTTCAAACAAGATGGTTAAAACCAATACAAACGTCACGTGTCGGCAATTGGCAACTGTGCAGAAGACATGCAAAGTAAACAATTAAGCAGCTAGATTGACCAGGAATGTGTTTTGATTACCAGACACCAAGCGACCATGTTGTGGTTCTCTCCGGTCAACAGAGGAATAGGATACACTGGAACAGGATACACCAGTTCGACAGGTGCCGAGGAGGAGTGGCGCAGGAGACGCAACTCTTTGGTCCTAATGCAGGCCAGACAGTTAATGAAATTATAGGTATCACAGATGGGCTTAAACTCTTTCATGTGTTCACTTCTCGTCTTTTCTCTTGCTCTGGACTTTGATCTGTTTAGTCTGGAGCGGTGACATGGGAATAGATATGATGGCTATGAAGTACTCTTTGTACTGTAGGTTAAATGTTGATGAGCTGAAAAAGAAAAAAAAAACCCTCGTGGCATTCTGGTTGCATGGCAAAGACTACTAGTAGATAAATAAACAAACTGTTCTTTCACTTTTGTAAAAAAAAAAAAAAAAAAAGGGAAAGTCAGGGCCTTATGAGAGATGGATTAGTTACAGGGTTGCGCTTTCACCCAGTTTAAAGAAGTCAGAATTAAATGCTGATGTGCCCCTCAGTGGACCATTGATGCTCCCATTCCCACATTGTTCTCAGTGTTCGCTCCCATATCCATCCTTTCACTAGACCTAACGTTAAGAAAATGAACTGGTCAATTTCCTGCTAAGCCCAGTTAAGGACCATGGTAGTACTGTTGTTTTTTGTTGTTGTTGTTGTTGTTGTTTTTTGTTTTTTGTTCTTTGCCCTCAGTATCAATTGCATGTGTGAGCCCAATTATCATCTAACTCATTTACGTACAGTATACCAAAGAATTGTTCCTATTCTTAGACTGTCCTTCTCAAATGTAGTGTATAAACAAAACAGTAAAAAAAAAAAAAAAAAAAAAAAAGAGTTCACGTATGAGGAAATGAGTACATAAAACCCACAAACCAGATTCATGATCATGGAGTAAATTACCTTGTTTTTCTTGTTTAGGATCTTTGGTCATACTTTCCACATGAGCCATAAATTGTTACACATCAGAAGACAAACAATGTACTGTATTACTCCATTATATAAGAGGTATACGTGCTTGCTTTATTGAGCTAAAGCACCCGAGGGTGTAATATTGTATTAATTTTTAATTAAGTCAATGATTCTGATCCGGACCGAATGCTTAATTAGTCTAAAATCATGAGAGTTTAATCAAAGCACATCACTCATAAATATCGTCATATTTCTCTTTATTTTAAAAAGGCAAAGGGGTGGGTGGGTGGGGGGAAACATACCAAAATTCATATAGAAAATTGATAGAAAAAAGTCCAAACAGCAAATGTACAAGGCTAGAAAATGAGATTGACATGAGCTTGAGCATAGTGTGATGTTCACAGTTCACACTTAAGGCCTTTCCCTTAGGGAGAGAGTGCATCAGAGAATACACCTATCCACAAGAAGCCACACACTGTCCACAGGATATGGAATACACCACTGCTTTACACAGGAAATCATAAGACAGGCAGTCACAAGACAGACCGCTGGTAATCAGTATGCTCAGAAATACAGTACAGGACCCACGTGAAAAAAGAGGACCAAAAAAGGAGAGTGCTAACAAGGTTTTCACATGGTTAACCCACAGACATGTCATATGTGGTTTGTCAGATACACGCCTATGAACTCCATGTGAGAGCAATGGCAACATGCAAGCGTTCGAGTGTTCACTGTCCAAACACTATAAACCTACACTTAAAAAAAAAAAAAAAAAAAGAATTTGCTTCAAGTAAGAAAAGTTCTGGCTCAGTTTCTTTCATAATCTTATTGCAGCAAAATTATGACCAGTATTTAAATTACAGCAGGAATCAATTGATAAAGTTTTACTTCTCTCCACTTTGTAGTTTTGTCAAAAGGGTTTGTAAGTTATGAAGAAAAAAAATAAAATAAATAAAAACGATGAGACCGATGCATACACTATGATTCCTGGATAAACGTAACTTTATCATCATGCTCATTCAACGTTTTGATCTTTATTCCAAGCCTTGCTTATAGGACATGAAAAAAATATATATTCCTACTAATGAATGCAAATAACTTTAGTTCATAACATTAGCTTATCATTGCTAAACCAAATACATGAATGACAACCATAATCCTCGCTAAGGACCAAGCGTACTATAGAAATGTACAGAAAAATAAATAGCTCGACTTTTTGATTTGTATTTGTACGGGCAACGTTCACAAACTAAGCCTGTTTTTCAATCTTCAGAAAGTCATATATCCAAATCGAACTACTTTTTTTTTATGTGAACATTTCAGTTTGCTAACCTCCCCGCGTTGGTCCGTAAAGAAGTTCAAGAAAACAGAAATCTGACATACAGAGCTTTCGAATGAAAACAAGGAACCTATAAGTACTTTAAAGTTTCACCAAAATATACATGATACCCCGGGAGGAGAACGGCCCTTCCATCCTTCCGGCTCTTGCCTGTTGCCATTTTCTCCCAAAAATATTTACATACGCGTTCATTACAAATATTAACACTGCTACCCAGCCGTATGGACAAGCCTGTGGTCGGGCGAGTCCACGCGGCTTCCGGCCTCGATGCTAATGCCTCCATTGGAGGTGATCAATCTTTGAAATGAGTGATGAATGTCGTGTTCCAAAGTGTACATACTGGTGGGAGCACCAAGGCACTGACCCTTTGACCCCACCACCCACCCCATCCCATCCCATCCCATCCCACCCCACCCTAAGCCCAACCCCAAACACACCGTTCACTGACTGGCCCTGCTCAAACAAGCACGAAGGTTTTTTTTTTTTTTTAAAGGGTGATGTAAGGCACATTAACCACACTGGGTTCGCTGTAGAGGAAGCGTGTGGTACTGAAAGGCCAGTCTGTCCCCTGTCCACCTGACCGGTCGATTGATAGTCTCGTTTAGTAGTGCCCTTTTTCCTGTGCTGTCATGCGGTATTGCTCTGTAAGGCTGCTAAGAGCAGATACAGCATTTCAGTGCCTGAGGTACAACCCATCCTTTCAATTAGTGCTTTCTGAAGACCTGGATAGACTGATTTTTGGCATCTGGGTTTGAATGCTTGTTATAGTCGGATGTACGCCGGCGGTCATGGCGCTCACGTTGGCGTACAGTTTGTCGTATCTGAGCATGCTTAGGTTCTACAGAAAGCAAGAATGAATGAAAATGTATATACATTTTCATTGATTGCCATGTTCGCTTATTTTTTATTTAATGCATTTTTGCTGTACTTGCCAAATATTGTCCAATGAGGGAGACAAAAAGTGATATTTTAAGACAGGAGGCTTTAAAGGACAATTAGTATGGCATGGCACAGGATTCTTCCAATTCATATTTGCAATTCGCATTTTTACTCTTGATCTGCTTCTGTAGTTTGTCTAGAATCGAGAAAATGTCACATTGAATTCTGCTTTGCTTCAGGAATCAAGCCTGTGTCACTATTGCTCTGTTTCTTGTTAGTGTAAAGCAGAATCGAGAGTAAAAGAATGTCAATGCAATTTAGATCATAATCACAAACTGGCCGCTGTCTAAACACACTTTTTGACACACTTGTAGACCCATCACAGATTCTCTGAATACCCAGGCCTTCAGGTTGGTCAAACATGAAAAAAAAGAAAAGTAATAAACAAGCTTCCAACCGATTGTGCTTCACAGCTTCACAGATCTACAGAGGCACAAACATTTCTCCCCCTTAACATGCCCCCATTCCAGCACGCACACTTCAGTCACTTGCTACATGAACCTTCTCCCAAAAAAAAAAAAAAAAAGACAGGAAAAACAATATACAACATATACAACTGAGAAACAACACAAACAAGATCAACAACAATAAAAAACAAAACAAAACAAAAAAAAAACTCCACAGTGCATTCTGGGCCAGCAGAAATGTCCCCGAGCCAGTGCAGAAGATTAGAGGCTGTGTTAGGGAGCGCCGGCGCCCCCCGCAGTGCCAAATACCCGTCCGTTTATCTGAGCTGGTAGAGGGTGCTGATGGTGTCTGCCAGGAAGGCGACCAGGCCGCGGTATAGACCTCTCCAGTTCTGCCATTGCGCGCCCTCGTTCTGAAACACACACAACGTGAAATGAGTGGATGTTACTAAACTTAAAAAACACCTTGCTTCCTGTTATTGGAAGTAACGTACAATCAGAGTGTGATAACAACATGGTGTATGCTTACCATCTCACTACAGTACATAAACTCGGAATAAAGTCATGGACGAGGCGATTCCGTTAAAAAAAAAAAAATTGCTGTAGAAACTTGTCTATTTAAGCGACAGCCAGACACAACAAACAAACAGAGACTTAAACGTGTCTAGCCAAACGGAACGGTTATATAAAAATCTCCGACATGTCCCCAACTCTGTTTGTGTTCCCTCATGCGAAAGGCAGAGACGGCAACAAGGAGAAAGTGATGTGTGTCGAGGTATCCGACGCGTGTGTTTGCAAAGCAGACAATGTCTGGAACAACAGTCTGGTGAGATGCTATTCAACAACTGCGGTGAGTCATCATCTAAAAATAACTCTCAGAGACGAGCGCTCGGGAGTCGGAGAGTTAAAGAATAACTGACGGATCGTTTTGCCGGGCCCTGAAAAGTGGCCCTGAAATCACTAGTGCGTGTCCAGAGAGAGAGAGAGAGAGAGAATGGGGGGGGGGGGGGGGGGGGG
>JAAGKR010001178.1:77282-137940 GCA_011419295.1 Clarias macrocephalus
GGGAGAAGGGTGCGGTGAGTAAGTAATTATACGGTGACCGGCCAGCACAGGGGTTATGTGAGAACACGGGAGCAGCAGACAGATAACACGACACAACAGGTCATGAACTGCTACTACAGACCAGTTGCCACAACAGACTCTAGCTTATCATTACAACGTTAATTGCTGTGCAGTTAGTAAACAAGCATGTACTGATTAATTCTCCAAGCTACTGCTTTTACAATATCCGAACTCTAAGCTCGAGGCATCTACGCACTGTAGTCCAACCTAATGTGAACTTTCACTGATAATGATCCGAGTGAGAAAACTCTGCTCAGTTATCTAACATGATCATATGGTAAACAATTATGAAAAATGACTGTTAATAATAATAATAATAATAATAATCATCATCATCATCCTAATTATTATAGTATGTGTGTACGTACAGTATATCTACCTTGACAAGCTGTGAACGGCGTTTCGTTGCTTCAGTGCACTTCCTTTATGCTGTATGTACGCTTTGTGTGCGAGTGCTGGAGTTTACAGGAAGCGGCAATAAGACCGGGAAGAAATGACCACATACAGTAGACGTGCCTACTATACTGCTTTGTTTGTAGAAAAAGAATTGTGTAAAACCTGGAAGCTTTTGTGCTTCCTAATGAAGAGGATGCTTGCACAAATCACAGCAATCCATTTCAAAGAAAAGAAAAAAATCGTCCACCTGATCCTGGGAAAACATTGACATCGACCATAAAAAAAAAATCGGGTGCTGGATTCTGTTTAGGGTCAATACTACGGTAAATACAGCTACGTCTATTTAGTTGCAGTGATCAGACAGAGTGGTTTTTGTGAGAGAAAAAGAAATCAGCGCGGATACGACGAGAGCGAAAGGAGACGAGCTCTCACGAGTGTGTGCTACATGTGCACGTCTTCCCCTGTTCATACACATCCACATGCACATCCAGCCAACTTCTTGTTCCACTGCTTGAGGAAGTACCTGTAATTTCTCGACTAGCCCTGAGTAAACAATGTTTGCGTCGGGCGCTATAAAAGCATCCTGGTTAGCAGAGTTCGGCAGAGCAGGAAAACAAGATTCTCAAAAAACACAGGCTTTATTGTGCCTTACATTCGTACAAAAGAACGACCGTGTGAGAAAAGAGACTACAACACTTGGGTGAAGATGACCAACGTGTCTGCGTGGGTGTGTGTCTACTGGGTATACTGTTTGTGTATCTCTGTGTGCATGCGTGTGCGTGTGTGTGTGTGCATACAAGGGTGTGTAGGCTCGAGCGCTTGAGTGCTAGAATAGTGCGGTGACATCATCTGTGTTTGTCTGAGAGGCGAAGTGAAGGGAGGAGGGGGAGTTGGTTTGCATGGGGGAGGGAGAGATTAGACCGTGTTTACTCCCTGCCTGCTCCGCGGGCTGACTCCTCACGCGATACGGCAGGGAGATCGAGAGAGGCAGATAGACAGAGGCAGGAAGGAAGGAGGGAGGGAGGGAGAGACGTAAGGGAGAAAGCGAGAACGGGAGAGGGAAGGCATCGGGTTCAACCACTACAGGAAATCTGACTCCAGTCACAACACTAGGCATGGTGAATACAGCATTGATCCATTTATTAGAAAAGCCACTGGAGGCTACGTGCACACACACACACACACACACATTTTCGAATACTCTGTCGCTGACACGCGTCTTTGTAGCACAAAACACGACCAAGCTTGGACAATACACTCTACGGTACATCTATAGCACACTCACCCTTCTCTGAAGGTAAACAGCGTTCATCTCGTCTCCTATGGTTCTCAGCTGGATGGCCACTCTGCCCACCACTTGTTCCTCCTCCATGGACTCCTCATCAGCTCCGGAGCCTCGGCGGCTCGATTGTGCCGAAGAGCTACTGCTCTCGGGAAGGAGATCAGGCAAGGGCTGCTGTCTCCGGCTGGGACATGACCTCTCCTCCTCGGTTCCTGAAGGATAGACAAAACAAACAAGGAGAGAAAAAGCCACTGTCAGAAAAGTCAATCTCGTTCCATAAAAAGCAGGCAGCTCCTTCCTTTTTTTTTTTTTTTTTCAGATTAACGATGCTTTAACATCAGGAGTACAATACATACAGTATACAGTATAGCATCAAACTCTGATACGAGACACTATTCCGGCGTATCTCCTAAGGTAGTGAGCAGGGCAAATAAACAAACATCATGTTATGAAGATAACCTGAATGAGCATGCCGGATCCTTAATCAACCCACTGCACCATCTTTAATCTTCATCAGAAAATAAGCCCTCAAACCTGCATCAATCTTTCTAGTGGCAGGATTTCAACAGCCGGCACTGACGCATGACACATCATTTTCTCCTTTAAGGTCTGTGTATAATCTCATAATCTGCTTAATCCTAGTCTAGGACTTAAGAAAGTGAGTTTTTAATGGGTAATAATTAAGTCATAAAGCGGTAACTACGCACCAGGGGTGACGTCGTAATGAAAAGTTTAAGGTTAAATGTCTTTATTTTTTCTCTGCGAGCATGCATAAATAGCTCCACATTACGAGGAAATGTGTATGTGTGTGTGTTTGTGTGTGTGGGGCTGAGCTCTGCTAATCCTTCAAGCAGGTGACTGAACAGAGCGAGCAGCACTGAGAGAGCCGTGGTGTTCTGGCTTGTTGCCAGGGTAACTGTAAGCCCATGCAGTCTGAGATGAAATGCAGCCATTGGAGGACAGGAACAAGGGCCGTGCGGTGATTGGATGGACAGCGGGTGTGTGTGTGTGTTCGTGTGATTGTGTGTGTGTGTGAGTTGGCGGGGCAGGCCAAAAGCTCGCAGCTTTTATAAAGGAGGTGCCAAAATAACAGCGCCACACGGGTTCAGCTGAGGCTATGGTAGCAATGACAATGTGTGGAAATTTTGGAAACATATAATGAACAATGCCTGCTTGACCAAAACACTGCACGGACGCTGCTCACTGCAACACGGCACTGATATCGTGTGTTGGGTTGTGCTCAGCAGGAAGACGCTTACATGGGGCACGCTGCAACATGTTGGTTTTTTTTCGAACTCATGGCCACAAAGGGGGCGAAAAAGCACTTCCTGGAATTTCAATCATGAACCGTGGTTATTGTCGCTAGTTCCTGAAACGGGTTCTGGATTAGATTTTAGTAATGCATGTCAAAGTAAATTGTAGCCACTAGTACAAATCAACTCCAGGTGGAGTGTATGTAATAAAGCGTGAAGATACCTGAGCTATCTCTGAGTGGACCTCCCTGTTCGGGGGAACCGCCCACGCTCACGGAGTCCTGTGTGGAGACAACAGGTGCCGGTACAGTGCTGGTCTGAGTAGCCACAGTCCTGCGTCGCTGTCTGGTCTGTGGAATCAGCTGCGTGCCACCGCTGGGCCAGGCATCCCGACGGAGAACCTCCATCCTGCAGGTCTGCGGCTGCGCAGGGCTCTGACTGTCCGCCCTACTGTCCGTCTGTGGCCGGGCCATGACAAAAACGGCTCTAGGAAATAAAAATGAAAAAATTCTACATTAGAGGTGAATCTTTACAGTGCCGATTCTGTGGATCTTACAGCAAAAATGCAGCGATAACAAGGACGAACCGAAGACTTTGGTGTTCCATTTGTTGGGTTACAGATGTCTGAATGTAAACACATTGAAATGTGTTGTTTTGTATTAAAAAGTGAATTGAGTAGAAATAGTGGTTATAATACTGGACATTCAATCTATCCATCTAGGAACCTGTGTAGTCCAACTAGCGATATTGGAGGCCAGTGGTGAATGTTATTGTATTTATTCCACATTTACATTTCAGTGACTTACAAAAGTGCTTTGAAGTTTCCATCATTGGAAAGATCAATACACTGGCTACTAGGTTACTAACTACGTATCATCAGTCAAACACTGTTGGGGAGATTAAGCCAAATATCTAAGAAACAGATAGGTCATTAGTCATCGCTTAAGGGTTGACAGTGACTCGGCTGAATGGACATTCCCGTTTTACGACTGTGGTAGGACTTCAACATCTACACTCACTCACTCACTGTCTACACCGCTTTATTCTATATACAAGCTCGTTTTCACACTACGGGCTATTTGGGAATGCCAATTAGACGTTCTATCTGTATGTCTTTGGACTGTTGGAGGAAACCCTCCAAGTACAGGGAGAACCTGCAATCTTAATGCACACAGACCCTGAGGGGGGAAATCGAACCCCGCATCAAAACACTAAGTTACCATGCCACATCTGATACTGTACAGCACATCACTAATTGCAACAGCTTTTCAAGCTTAATTATTGTTTACAGGCTCTACAAATGAAGATATACTAAAACATTAGATACAGACTTTTAAGTCCATTACAGATATTACATTTCTATGAGAGAAGTCATCTGTAATACTGTACACTTTACACTTTTTCACATTTTAAAAAATGTCATTTGGATTGCCAAAAAGTAAAACACGTCACCCATCATTTTGATAGACAAATTGTTAGTAGATGAAATGAAATTAAACATGAACATTCAAAGGTGTTTGTTTTGTTTTTCATTCTTTTTAGCTGCAGGCCTATTCATAGTGACCAATAGGGGGCGGGCGCGAGCGCCGAGCCGGCTTGCTTGTAAACAAATCCGTGCAGGTAGCGGTAATCAGCACCGCGCGCGCTTTCTAATCTCTACTCCATCACGTAAACTGTTGAATAAACACGCGACTGCATTCGACACTCGTGATCTATAAGAAGATGTTTCCAAGTTGCGACACCGCTTGAGATTTTTTTTTTTTTTCATTTTTTATCGACGATTGTTTTTGGCTAGATGATGGAAAATGTGCATGAAGTGATGGAAAAGTTGATTAAAGTAGAGTGTGTAACACACAGACGCACACATATACACCTTGCCAGCATGATCCAAACACTAATAAACTAATAAAAAGCTCTAACTCCTAACACACATACACTAAAACTAAGCTTTACTTCGCAATAAATTCTAACCTGTGGTTGCTTGGAAACCAGTCGGTGGTTATCCCAGGGCTCGGCTGATGTCACTGTTTATTTGTTTGTCCTTATTCCTGTGAGTTACAGAGTAAATCCGTTCATGACACTCTTGGTGCTGCGTGTCTAATATTCCTCCCTCGCCGCGCGTGTCTCTGTGTCTTTATGTGTGTGTGTGTGTGTGTGTGTGTTTGCGGCTCCAAGACGTGAGCTTGAATACTGACAGCAGCTCGCTCACGCTCCCGCGAAGTGCGCGCTTTGGCCACGCCCTCTCTGTCTTTCTCTTTTTTTTTTCTGCGTGTCCCCTAACAAGTCCTGACATGCTCATCTCGCCGTCAACACCATCCAGCACAACACGCTGACAGTTTCCCGCCCATGCCTCGCACAAACCCCGCCCCCTGCTCAGCCATTGGCTGGGAGTTTATCATGTCCAATCAGAGAGCCAGCCAATCCTAAAGGAAAAGGCGGGATTAGATTAGGAGTAGATTAGCAAACAAAACAACTCACAGAACACACACAGGTTTTTTTTTTTTACTTGCTTAACTAACCATTTTTCTTTTTTTTCCCCTTTTTTCTTTTAATTCCTTCTTTCGTATTTTAAACTGCCACTGTGCAAAAAGTTTCTGAGCAACAGATGATTTTTTTTTTATTCCAGTTAATACCACAGAACTTCACAGATATTAAATCATCATCAATTTATTGAACTGATCACTCTGACATCATGGGGTATTGGTGGCTCAGTATTAGGTTTCTCGTCTGCCATACAGGTTCCATTCTCATCCAAAGCCCACACCCCAGCCACTGGATGCAAGGGAGGGGAGATGGGGGGGGGGCTTGGTTGGGCTGCGTCAGGAAGGGCATCTGGGGTAAAACCTGTGCCGAGTTGTTGCACGAATCGGATGGTCTGCTGTGGCGACCCCTCAAGCGGGAGCAGCTGAAAGACTACCAACAACTCTGACATCATGATAAATATTTGTACTTTCCCCTAAAGGAAAATTATAACTTTCACATATCCCATTAAGGAAGTTGGGGTCAGAGCATAGGGTCAGCCAGGATACAGCGCCCCCTGGAGCAGACAGGGTTAAGGGCCTTATTTAAGGGCTCAACTATGGCAGCTTGGCAGTGCTGAGGCACAAACACCTGACCTTCAGATCAGAAATCTAGCAACCTACAGCCGTAGCCATTTGAGCCACCACTGCCCCCTTATAAGGCTCTAAATAAGTGCTTACTTTACGAACATCAGGACACTTGGAGGATTAAAACAACTCATAGGCAATGCAGAGTTTAACTGTAAAATAAATATGTAGTGTGGGGGAAAAGAAATGCAGCACGGTGACATAGTGTTTAGCAATGTGGTCTCGCAACTCCAGGATCGAGGGTTCGGTTCACGCTTCGGGTCTGTGTGTGTGGAGTTTGCATGTTTTCCCTGTGCTTGGTGGGTTTCCTCCAGGTCCAAGAAATGCAGATTAGACTAATTGGTGTTTCCAAGTTTGCCCAGTTTATTTGTGTGTGTGTGTGCGCCCTGCGATGGATTGGCACCCTGTCCAGAGTGAACCCTGCCTCATGTCTCCTGGGATATGCTCCAGACCTCTGTGACCCTGTACACAGGATAAGCCGTATAGAAATTGATGATGAGGATGATAATGAAGATTTTCAAAAATGCTCGAACATTGCAAAGTTCAAAAACTATAAGTGTAGCTTGAACATATTTCTTGATCTTACACATTGCTGCAAATGTTTGCATGACACTTTTTTGTTTGTCCTGCACTGGGTGTGGGGCAGGAACACACCAGTCCATCACATGGCACGTGCAAACTCACTCTTTTTCATGTATGGTCAGGGTCAATGTGGACCTCCAGCCTAATCCCAGGAACAAGTGATGCTAAGTAGGAATATACCGTCTATTTGCACCATGCCTGCACACATTGACACACTTATTTAAAACTACTGTGTTAACATATCATTACACATAGGAACTTTGTGTGTGCAAACTCTCGTGCATTCGTGCTTGGAGCCAGCTGGATTTTAGCCATAATCACATTTTGGCACACATCGTAAGCCTGTTCTTAAAGTATACCAGTCTACAATTCATTTACTTATATCCAAAATAGCAACTTAAAATATAGATCCTATTTTAGATTTATATTTCCTCCTGGGTTATGAAAATAATTATTATGGAATGGGAACCCTGCTAATAGATGGTGTAGCTTTCTGTGTGTCTTTCGAAAATTCAGGCTTACATCATAGAAGGTTTACCACAAAGCTAGTTATGGTGGAAGAATGACGTTATAAATGACTTGAGAATTAGTTAAATGAATTTATTTGTGGGCAGCAGTTAATGACAGGATCCTCGATGCAGGTCTGAGAGTGTGTGCTGCAATCCCAGTGCTGCATCCCTTAGGCATCTTTCTAAACAGGCTTTGAATAAAACATTTATTGTATTATTCTGGTTTTATGCTTTGCATATGAGGATCATGTTTTAAATCAGGACCCGAATTATTATTATTTTTTTAAATCAGTTTTGCCTAGGCTCCTGCAATCAGTTAATTCCTGAGACCTAATTAAACAGTAATAAAGAATGTATTCAGTGGATTATGCTAATTAGAAGAGAGCAGGGGAAATTCCCCATGACTGGTGCTTTTGCTCTGCAAAGTGTGTCCTGTGTCAGTGTGGTCATTGTTTCTCATTAAAATCTAATGGGGTGGAAGTGGCAGCTGGGCTCCTGAGGAGCTTCACACTCATGCATTAGTATACAGAAGCTTTCTTTACCATGGGGGAATCCCCATGCAGGTACATGCCCGGGCGAGCAACCGAGCTCAGTCTGTGCAGGGCAGCATGGGTAAATTTTTATGGCAAGCCCTATATAATTATGATAATGTAACTCGCAGAATGCATTAATAGTTTATTGTCCTTTTCGTAGAAAACACGTGAAAGGGTTCATTATCTAAAACACTGTGGACTGTGGAACCTTTTGTCAATACCCTTACCAACTGTTCACATTTTACAGCCAAGTGTCTGTCTATTTATTGTCCTTTATAATTATTGCCCCTCTCTCATCTCAGCCTGTGGTATTTTTGCATTTTATTTACCCTGTCATACTGTTAATTGTTGCACCATGCTCCATGAAGAAAGACATTTCGACCAAATAAATGTTTGCTAATTAATATAATTTCCATAGGCCTTTAACAGCCTTCAGACATGTCTTTATTGTGCATTAAAACTAATGTGAGTTAGTATTCTTTTCTGTGAGACATTTTTCATAATGTAATTGAATAAAATCAAGTACATAATAGCAACACGTAAATTTAATACAGTTTGGGCAAATAGTAAACATTGCAACCATTATGTACACACTAAATGTTTGTAGAAGCATGCTGCAGATACATAACTGTCAGATCATTGGATAAAGCAAATAGGACAAGAGGACTGATGAGTTTAAGCTGATTTATATTGTTAAAATGTTTTTGTATTGATTGTATTAGGATCTGTACAGTAGTAAATAAAGTACAAGAACAACAACAGCAGTCAGTAATAATAATAATAATAATAATAATAATAATAATAATAATAATAATAAGCAGAACCATTAAATGTTTAAAAAATGTGCCTTTACCTTTATCTGTATTTTTATATATACACTTATTTATTAAAAAAAAAAAATTCGTATAATTTTTTTTAGGAAAAACTATTGACTTAGATGGGTGAGGTATAATGTGACAACGATGGGGAAAATAAATAAATAAATATATTAATATTAGGTGGCGGGGGAGTGATGGCTCAGGCATCTAATGCGCTTGGTTGTTGGTTTGGGCATCTAAGGATCCAGGTTCAAGCCCCACTGTTGGTGGTTGCCACACTCCATACTACTCAGCCACCGCATGCAGTATTGATTCCAAGCCCAGGCAAAATGGGAGGGTTGTGTCAGGAAGGGCATCCGGCATAAAACCTGTGCCAAAGTTGTGTGCGGATCGGATGGTCCGCTGTGGTGACCCATTTGATGAAAGAAAGTTTTTATTAAGTGGCATGATAAATGCCATGCCAGTGGTTTAGAGGTTAGCGCTGTTACCTTGCGCCTCCAGGGTCCAGGTTTGATTCCCGCTTCGGGTCTGTGTGCATGGAGCTGGCATGTTTCTCCTCATGCTTGTTGGGTTTTCTCAGGGTACTCCTGTTTTCTTCCACAGTCTAAGGCCATGCAGATTGGGGCTAATTGATATTCCCAAATTGCCTGTAGTGTGACGGATTGGCACTCTGTCTTGGGTGTACCACACCTTGTGCACAAAGTCTCCTGGGATAGGCTCCAAGCTCCTGTGACCCTAGAGAGAATACGAGGTATAGAAGATGAAAGAATGAATCATGTATATACACTTTATATACAGTATGAAAAGTAATTGATGATGTAAATGATGTAAAAAGTATTACATAACTATAATCCAATATAATATGCCCATAGGATAATAAGATAATGAGTAAAGTTCTTAGAGAGGTAAACATGGTCAAACTCATCTGACACTCATGTACTTCAATTATGTTTTTTTTTTTTTTTTGCCTTCACTCTTGTATAGTTATGAGTCATTTAGGCCGTGACAGGTGATTAGCTCGAACAATGTACTTGTTCAACAACACCTTACATCACTGCCAAGATCAAATGCGTGACCCTGATATACTTTTACTTCTTTACCAACTGAACAGACAACAGAATACAATACAATGAAATTCACATGGCGTGTTTGTGATGGTTTGTGGTTATTTTCGTAACCAAAGCTGAACGAGTCCACGTGTTTCTCTGTGCACTGAATTAGTCTGTAACAATGACATCATCCATTATCTGACCTGGTATCTGGTAAAGTAAACTTCATCTCCAGGACTAAAGCCACCTCTCCTCCTCTTTAACAAATTAGCTGTCATGGCTATCACCCTTAGTGGCCGAAAAAACAGTAGCTGTCAGAGGTGAGTGAGGTGGCCCAGGGCACCAGCTGCTTCTCCCCATAAACTAATGAGATGGTGATGAAAGACAAACATGTTGGAAATAATTGTGAGCAGAACACGCATCTCAATCATACAGCAATGGACTGGGTTTTAGCTCATGTTTCAAACAGTATGCAACAGTCAGTGCAAATGTATTTTTCTCTGCAAAATTCTTTATATTGGTGAAAAGATGTAAAAAAAAAAAAAGTTAGTTTTTTTTTTTTTTTAAAAGAAGTAGAAAATTCCTGTTCAATTTTTCAGGCAGACCTGCTCATCTCTTAGTTATCAGTCTTGGATGTATTCCCAAATTTCAGTGACAACAAACACAAACCATTACATAGGTCATGTTGTACTTTACAGTATTCTTCCTTTTATACTGTTATCACTTCTGCTGTGTGTATCCTTCCTGGATGCCAGCATTAATAAATGCGATTCCCTGGTATTGTTTCAAATACTCAAATCTGATTGGTCAGAATTGGCCCGTTCAGGCTCTGTAACAGTAGTCCTGGCTGAAATTGAAATGGAAGGTTTTTAATCAATTTTATCAATTTAACATTTGTTTCTATGGTAACAGCTATGGAAGGTCAGTGGCTCGTATGGTGTGCAAGCTGCATAATCTAAGCCTAATAATTAAAAGATTACAAATGTTTTGGTAATGAAAAACTGCATATTTTGTCTCGTTGACCTCAAACGAGGAAAGAGGGGGAACTCTTTATAGCTGCAGTAACATAATAACAGCAACTACCATGTATCATCTTCCAACACTAATTATAACTTATAATTATAAATGGATAAAACCTTTTTTTTTTTTAAATAAAAGCACATCTAACATATAACTGTGCTGTTATTGAAGTTGCAATATACATATTCACTTAAAGCCAAGCCTTATTTTTTTTTATAATACACATAAATATGTGTATTATAATGTGTCATTTTTAGAAAGGAGATTAAATATGGAAATCAAATTAACATGTGCTAAGAGTAACTGTACGTCTGTCAAATTTCATGCAAATTCAGCTAACAGACATAAGGGCTGTCATAGGAACCCGTGCATGGAAAAAAAAAAAAACGGCAGCCATCATAAACAACTCAGTGCATCCTTAATTAGATTCCAGACAATCAGATAGTGATACTTTACTATGTCAGATATAGTGATGGCCAGATGAGCCAAATAATATTGGAAAGTAGGAAAAGATGCATTTTGGTCAGGGAATATTCAAGTGTTTTGATCAAGTGTGTAAACAATTAATACACTTTTTTAAATTAATATTAACAATGAATATTTTAAATGGATCATTTTTTAATTCTCCGTTAAGAATCAATTATTTTGAATATGTTAAGATTATTTGAAACACATGTTCAAAAGTGTACCCAACATGCTGTATACTGAATACTATGTATCAAATAGTACAAATGAACATTACATTTAAAAACAAAGATGCTACCATGTGATCTGACCACCTTCCACTTACTGTGATGCCACTCAATCATGCATATGGAAGAAAGTGTTAGGTTACAGATGCACAGGCATGATCTCATCGACACCATGTGGGATCATCTCACACATGGCTGCAGTCTGGGGAGCACTATGGAAATGGGGAGGAGCAACCCTGATGGAGTCAGGGGTCGATTGGCCCGACGGTGTGTTGTTAAGCCCAGCTGTTGTCACTGTGACCTCATGTGACTTTTACGGACCGGCTAACAATGGCTTTTTTTTTTCATGTGACTGTTTTTCACACAATGCACAGGAATGTCATGTTTATTTATGTGGGGCTTCCCCAGGGTTAGAATCCTTCAGGCTGACCAGGGAAGATTGCGTTTGAGCTGTTTGTTATGATTGCTAATTGATAATCTGCCTGATTTTATAATTTGATGTCATCCTTCAATATTGATTCAATATAAATTCACTTTGGCCATGTAGGTTGTTTTCACTTGAACGGCTGATGTAACTGATATAACTGGTTTCACCTCCTGCAGCCTAAGAAACATACTGCTTGCATGGCTGATGAAGGAGTTTTGTCTGAAACGGTTTCACTGGAAAATTTTCTGCACTGAATAGATCACATATTTGCATGACTAAAATGTCAAAGTTAAGGGTATATATTACTCTGAGTTTATTAAAAAACAAATCGTATGTAGCTGTATCTCTGTCAAGGCCCGTATGTTTCATTTATACACTCTTATTATTAACAATGTCTCAAAAATACTTATCCACCCAACCATATAGTAAAACATCATTCCTGTTTCTCTTGCATAATCCCTTCCACCTTTTGATGTAACCTTGATGACTCATTGTCTCTTGTGACTTTGTCGTGCACCTTCGCTTTATCTGTTCTGAGCTCTCCTGTTGCTAATTGTCGGACTGTCACAACAATTAGGTCACCGTTGAGTGTGTGTTTACAAAACCTACTGTCGCTGTGCTAAGGCTCGAACCTGATACTCGCTGACTCACTGGTGGGGAATAACGGGGGCCAACGTGCCGGCCTAGTTCACTTATGTTTGCATCTGTGACATCTGTGTGAGAGGTGATGTTGCCCCTGTATTAGATTTCGTGCCTTGGTCAAATGCTCAACTGTTTGTCTGGATGCTTGCGTGGTGACAGCCATCTATTCAGTCACTTCAGAGCACTTAAGTGAATCTCTCGAGTATTGAAAGACACCGTTGTTAGGAATGAGACCTTGAACATACTCATGTCATGTTAATCCACTGGATTCAGGATAACTTCAGGAGCACTTTGGTAATACACAAATATACAACAATCAGCAATAACATTATGACAACCTGCTTAATATTGATTAGGTCCCCCCCCCCTTTGCCACCAAAACAGTAATGACCTATATGTTCTGACACCTTTCTATCACCAGCATTCACCTTTTCCTCAATTTCCAAACACTTGCTCTTTCATTTGATCAGATCACACAGGCCAGCCTTAACTCCTCATAAGCATCACTGAGCCTTGGCCACCAATGATCCTATCGCCAGTTCACCGGTTTTCCTTCTTTGGATCACTTTTTTGTATGTCCTGCCCACTGCAGCCTGGGAACATCCCGCAAGAGATGTAGTTTTGGATTTGTTCTGACCCAGTTGTCCAGCCATCACAATTTGGCCCTTCTCGTTACAATGGATGGTAGCTGGAAGGGGGTGGGATATATTAGGCAGCAACTGAACCTTTTTTTTTTTTCCTGAAGTGTTGGAAGCAGAAAAAATGGGCAAGCATAAGGATTTGAGTGACCGTGACAAGGGCCAAATTGTGATGGCTACAGGACAGGGTCAGAGCAACTCCAATACTGCAGTTCTTGTGGGATGTCATCAAAGGAAGGAAAACCGGTGAACTGGTGACAGGGTCATGGGAAGCCAAAACTTACTGATGCACATGGGGAGTGAAGTCTGGCCGATCCAATAGAAACGCTAATGATGAAAAGATTAATTTATGGTTGTGATAGAAAGGTGTAAGAACACAGTGCATCCCTGCAAAAGGGGGACCTACTCAATATTAGGCAGGTGGTCATTTTGTAGGCAAAGCCAGTATCTACTTAATTTACTCTCTAAAACAGTATCTTGAGACAGCCTAAAAGACTCGAAGCCTAAAATATATCCGCATATATAACTTTTATCGTTTTGTTTTAAATGAGTTCAATACACTGGTGATAGAGGAACAGGTGCATGAACTGCGCATGCGTACTGATTTTCCATCAGTTCACGCTCCTCTGCCCGGAAACAGCGTTACCTCGGCAGCTGCACGAGGACAAAACGATTGGTCCCTGAGCAGTTAGCATCACGGGCTACATCCTCAACTGCACCATAATAAACTTAATAACGTGTCAAAAACAGGTGGCCGAATAAGCGTCATACTCTCCTGAAGTACCGTTTACCCCGCTCGTGTGCCTTTTTGAGAACTTTCTGTAATATTGTACTGTATAACCGCCGAATTCGGCACCAGCTTTCTTTCTTTCCTTTTTCCTCAGACATGTTTAATCGGGAAAGGATACAATATTGTGCCTTCAAATGTAAATTAATGAACATGGAACAAGGAAAACAGTTATTTTTTTAACGAAGTAAATAATTTATTTACATGAAAATTGGCCACCAGATGGCGGTAGTTCCTCGGAAACTTTTATAGCATCTGCTAGCGCCCTCTGCTGGTCACACAGCATTTCATTTAAGGAGCAAATGAGTGCTTTCAGACACGTTTAGGCTCCCTGCACTCACTGCAACTTGTTTTTGTGTGTTATTATTTCATTATTAATTTTTTAAATAATAATAATAATGTATAATTGTTAATAATTAATAATCATGTACTGTTATCTTATCATTTATAATTTTAATGTATGTATTTCCATAGCCCTAAGATAAGGCCTCATTGGTTCTCCAGGACCATTCTCACGACCGTGGTGGGACCTCCGGTCAACATTCACACGCGCATTCACAAAATACAGGCTACTTAGGAACATCAATTAGCCTAATCTGCATGTCTTTGAAATGTGAGAGACAACCCACCTAGCACAGGGAGAACAATGCACACAGACCCAAGGTGGGATTTTTAAGAGGCTTGATTGTTGGTCAATCTGAGGGTGGATGAACCCTCAGACAAATAGCTAGAACTTTTGAAATACTACTTTCTACTGTCGATAGAATTATAGTTTAATTTAAAGTAAAGGGTAAACCATCAGCTTCTGGTCGACCTGGGCCTACTGATCGAAGATCTGTTAAGAACAACCTTGTCACTTTATGCCTATGAGAGTTGCTGCTTGTATTAGCTGCATCGGTCATGTCCCACATGTGCCATAAGTCTTTGTCTGTGTGTTCTACATAGTTTGGATGTTACTGGATGGTAGTAATTTCCATTGGGATTAATAAAGTATACGTATATCTAAAGGAAAGTCAAGAAAGTGTTAATAATGCATTAATAGCCAAGCCTTAAACCTTAAACTATAACTATGCATTAAAAAGGAAAAACAGTGCTGGTGTATGTGGATGAAATATTCAGAAAGGCAACACTCTAACAGCGCTATCATAAAAATTTAGTTAATAGGTAAATATTACAGTTAAGTATCAAATATGTTTAACTAATACATTAGATAATATTGATTTTTTTTTAAAAATCTTACAAAAGCCTCCATCCAAACTTGATGAATAATTGTCATTATTTATTAATATAGTACTAAATTACAAAAATATTATCTGTACTATTACACAGTAACTTACAGCCATATCAAATATACAATATACAACAAACCACAGAACCTTTAAAAGTTATGGCACTGAAAATCAACACAATGAACAACTCGATCTGTAGCATCCCAGTTCCACATGTACACGGGGGGGAACTCCGTTCTGACAATCACCACATATGGTTCTTCACGTTCCTCTATTCTTCATCAACCTCTTCATCAGGACAGCAGTAATATTCAACGAAGCAAATCTGTCCGTCATCGTTCCGTACAAGATACTGTAATGAAAGGAAGCCTCGAGTATCTGTTCTCACGGACACCTTGCAGGACAGAGCCAAGGCCTTAGTGGAGGGTTTTAATAGTGACATCTTGTACCTATAGGAGCAGGAGGACAAGAGACAAAACCCATAATCAAAGCATTAGATATCTGATAGACTGCGTGATTAGCATTCTTGAAAAACAATCATGCCTCCGAATGCTTTCAACAGCAAACTGAAACCACATAAAAACTGTGTAATAATATTGTGAATAATAATAATATAGTGAACTTATTACAGGATATAAACTGGGTATTTAGACGACATTAAAAATTATTAATAACAACTGTATGGTGAACAAGGGTCGACTACAGACATGTCATCTTTTACCTGTTGGTCTGTGTGGTAGTGCACTGGAACAGTTCCATCATGTCTGAGTCTTTCGGATAGTCATAATGGGCATTTCCTGAATTTCCATATGTAGACAGCCTGGAGGGAAAGTAGAAATGATCTTCAAGAGATATTAACATCAACATACTGTAAGAGCGAACACTGTAGTAAATTCCCTCTGATATAGTGTACGATGCGAGTGCACTTTAGAGCAACATTTAATCAATGTGAGTGAAAAAAGTGTCAAGAAGCTAAAATACATTCAGTGCGTAAGGCCCAAATGTACAATATGTTTAATAAGATCTTAATAATAAAAATGATTTAGTTTTTTTAATCTCTTTTCCTGTGATGTGATATAAAACCTAGTCAAATGGATAACTATCATACTGTATAATCCAACTCTAATAATCCTCAGTCTCTCCATTAAATATCTGCCTTTCATCTATCTCAAGTCACTTTCTCAAGACCTTTAATTAAAGTTTAGATTTAAATTGTTCTCTCCTTTTCAGCATTTGGAGAATTGATTGATTGATTGATTGATTGATTGATTAAAAGAAGGAATACTCCGCTCAAAAGCTTTCCAACTCTATGGCCGTTCCTTTTTTTCTTTTTTCGACAAAGTAAAATAATTCTGAAGACGTCCAACACATGCAATTATCTCCTTTGAACAGTTGATATGGAGATGTATCTGCTACTCATGATCTGTACGCAATCGTAACGGCTCTAATCTGAGGCGCTGTTTGTTAGTTGGTGATTTCTGAGGCTGGTAACTTTAAATGAACTTTTGGTTTTGGTCTTGCTTTTCCTGGGAAGGTCTTCATGAGAGACAGTTTCATCATGGTGCTTAACAAATAAAATTTAAAAGTGATCCCAAGCTTTCGACTGATATATATAGAAAGAAGAACTCGTATTCTCCAGCATGCTCAGTAAAACCTAACAGCTGTTTTATTTACAGAACTGTGCAAAAGTCTTGGGAACATCCAAAGAAAAGCCATATGCAATGATGCTTTTGAAAACATTTCTACATTAAAAGAAACTTCTATAAAAAGCACTAAGTAATAACAAATTATAAACGGTCAATATTTGATGTGGAAACTCTGTGCTTGAACATAAGCGGTAGTGTTCGATACAGATGTGTGCAGTATTCTAAGTAAAACAGTTTTACTGAGCATGCTGGAGAATATGAGTTCTTTTGGTAACTTCGTCACACTCGCTCCTTTCCATTTTCATACAAAACCCAGGAGTCTACATTATTTATTATTATTTTTTCCATCTGAAAACTGGTCTGTCATGTAATATGTCGCTTTCTTTACAGGCATGCAAATATTCTTCTGTAATGTTATTTATTCATTAATTATAGTGTATCTTTGTAGGGAATGGTCTACATAATAAAATAATAATAATAGATAATAAACTCACTCACTCACTCATCATCTATACCGCTTAATCCTGTATTCAGGGTCACGGGGGGCCTGGAGCCTATCCCAGGAGACTTCGGGCACATAGCAGGGTACACCCTGGACAGGGTGCCAATCCATCGCAGGGCACAGACACACACATACTCACTCATTCACACACTACGGGCAATTTGGAAACACCAATTAGCCTAACGTACATGTCTTTGGACTGTGGGAGGAAACCGGAGTACCCGGAGGAAACCCACCAAGCACGGAGAGAACATGCAAACTCCATGCACACAGAGACGGAAAACGAGCCTGGTGGTGCAAGGCGACAGTGCTAACCACTACACCACCGTGCCGCCACAGATAATAAACTTATATAACAAAATTTGTACTACAGATAATATAGGGTCTGACTTGTGCACAGTACTGTGTATATATATATTTAAAAAAATGTGTGTGTGTGTATATATATATATATATATATATTTTTTTTTTTACTTATATATATTTGTACCTGAAATAGGGCTGACTCGGTGACATTGTTAGCTGCAGGATCTCACTGGTCATGTCTAGCTCTGAAAACGCCTCTTTCAGGCTGTCCGACTGCAGGATCACCTTGTTGGTGACATTGGTGCTGCAGAAGTCAAAATCTAAAGGTTCCTCTGGCTCCTGAGTGTTAATCTTGCAAACGGTTACCACTCCTCCCTCCTCCAGAAACAGGGTTAACGGGTATCCATAGCCATTGTAGCACATCCTCAGAGCCGTGCTTACTCCTTAATGGGGAAAAAATAGACAAGATATCCACTAGTTTTAGATGATACAGACATTTCATTCCATCATTATTAATCTATAATCAGTATGCAAACACATGCAATGTACGAGGGGCATTTAGGGCAAAATGTGCCTAGGGTGATAAAATTTCTTGCGAATGAATGTGTAATGAACGAATGTGTCTTTTTACAGTAGACTTCAAGCACAGTATGGTGATGAGACTTTTTGCCGCAGTAAAACATGAATGGTGAAACGATTTAAAGAAGGTCGTATGTTCATCAAATCTTGCTTGAGGTGGCTCGGAGCCCGCTGTAGTCGTTGGAATGCTCCCAGGGAAACAAAAGGCCTTGTTTTATCAATCAATGCACAAACTCATACTGCCCACTACACCACTTGCACATTACAGGAAGTCAGCTGGGAGTTATTGTCACATCCCTGTACAGTCCTGACCTCTCTACAAGATCCCCACATTTGGGCCATTAAAGTGGGTTCCTGGGAGACCAGCATTTCAGATATTAGGCAGGCAGTACAATCATCTCTCTGGAGTACTGAGAAAAACTTTCTACTTTAATGATATCCAAGCACCAGTGAAACACCGGGATATGTGCATTAGTGGAGCAGGGGATTATAACTCACTCGCTCATCTTCTACACCACTTTATCATGTATACAGTGTCGCAGGGTCTTCCCAGGAGGCTCAGGGCACGATACAGGGTACACCCTGGACAGTGTGCGAATCCATCACAGGGCGCACACACACACACACACACACACACACTATGGGCAATTTAGGAACACCAATTAGCCTAATCTGCATGTCTACGGACTGTGGGAGAATGTGCAAACTCCATGCTCACAAATCCGAGGCGGGAATCGAACCCCGACCGTGTGGTTGCAAGGTGACAGTGCAAACCACTAAGGCCCCATGCCGCGGCAGGGGATTATATAAAGGAATAAAGGCAGTTTTTGCTCTCATAACGGTGTTCTGTTATTCTGCATGATCCAAAGTCCCGGTTTGACTTGAACACGTATTGTATTTTTATAGTTACTTGTATAGTATGTATTTTTATATTTTTGTATTCTTGTCTTGATGACATGCCTGGCACCGTGCTTCCCCCAAAGATGGTGAGGCAATCCAGCAGCACCGTGAGGTTCACCTGAAACCCAACTACGTCCTCCTTCAGGGTGAATTCCTGAAATATCTCCGCCTGCAGAAACAAACACACTTTCTCGTACACAAAGCTTTGACTCAGCGCTGACTGTGTTCTCAGATGATCTGCCTGGAGCACCAACCTACCTGTATGAAGGCATTTGCTTGAAGACACTTGGACTCTTCTACAGTAACTTTCAGTCCGTTCTGTGTTGCATTGAATATTGCATGGTCTTTAAAGGATATGGCTTTCAGGATGTTGGAAAGGTTCCTTACATTATCCAGACTAGCTACAAAGACATAATCATCACTTCCTGACTGAGACTGAGTGGACAGAGGCATAGTTCTCAACCATCAAGTACCTGCAAAAACAACAGGAAAAAAGCAGAAAGCAGTTCAGTATGTTGACACTTTGCTTAGTGACTTTTTCGCCTAATTGTATAATCGAAGGTTTGTGTAATAAAGAGTTAACACACTAAAATGAGCTACACTCACCTAGCCTACACAACTACATAGAAATGTTATGTAGTATTTTCGCTCCTATTTTCTTCTTCTTTGACCTTTTTGTCAAGTAGAAGACCGCATTACTGCCACCTACTGACTGGAGTACGGTATGGCGGTTTTAGATAGATAGATAGATAGATAGATAGATAGATAGATAGATAGATAGATATTTTATATTTTATAATTTCCAACATCCAGTAGCTATTATTTTTTTAAGCTATTGTAGTTGAAAAGAACAAAACGTCAATTGTGCATAGTGTAATAAAAAATTTTTAAATAATAAAACATACTTGTGAAAAACGACCATGCAGCAACAGAAGTGACTCCAAAAAAATTGTAGTCAGCCAAAAAATGTATCATACTTCAACATGAAAAATATACACCTCTCTTCTGATGGCATCAACAATGATGCTACTACCGACATCTTTAGAGGAAACATAATTCTACACGTTATTGCTTAAATTCATGTCATGCTGTCATGCAATTCGCCAGTCAGCTTCTGGGCCACATCCTGGCTGATGGCAGTCCATTCTTGCATAATGAATGCTTGGAGATGGTCAGAATTTGTGGGGTTTTGTTTGCTCACCCGCCTCTTGGGGATTGACCTCAAGATCTCAATGGGATTTTCCTGGCCATGGACTTAAAGTTATCATGACTTTTGCCTTATGTCAATGTGCTCCACCATGCTGGAAAAGACATTGTTCTTCACCCAACTGTTCATGGATGGTTTGCAGAAGTTGTTCTCTGAGGATGTTTTTGTATCAGTCTTTATTCATGGCTGTGTTCTTAGGCAAAATTGTGAGTGCGCTTTACTGTGGGAATGACACTGGACTGATGGTAGCACTCACCTTTTCTTTTTTGGACAAGCCTTTCTTCTGGATGCCTCTAACAATTGGAAACATCAGAAAAGAATTACTTTACATTATTATACTTTGTTTAATATGACATTATTATACTTTGCATCATTTCAGTCTGTCCCTGATGTTTTTCCTGGAGACGCTTGGCTTCTTTGCTGCCCTTCTTGAAATGTATGAAGGTGAGTGAATCAAGGTGTGGCCCAGAGGTGGGGAAAAAGAAGAATCAACACTGCAACTATTGACTCTGCATAAACATAATACCATGGTCAATAAAGGCCTTTGACACTTATGAAATGCTTGTAATTATACTTCAGTAACATCTGACAAAAAAAAATAATCCTAAAAACACTGAAACAGCAGACTTTGTGAAAATTAATATTTGTTTCATTCTCAAAACTTTTGGTCCCGGCTGTACAATCAGAAGTTCTGTTGCCCATCAGTGCACTTCTTCTTCGTCTTGTTTTACAGCGGTTGGCATCCACTATGTTGCATTAGCGCCACCTTCAGGTCTTGATGTTCATCATCTTCTTTTCAGTTTATATTCTCTTTTCTAGTCCCGTCATCCTTAAGAAAAACATAAAATACTGTCTTATTTGTCTTACTTTTTAAATCAATTATTTAAAGAAAATTACTCAACCGTTTCAAATCGCCCAAGAAAAAAATAATAAAATGAATGAAAAGTAAATATTAAGAGGTACGTCTAGGAACATTCCACATGTTAACAGAGACTCTGTTCATATTAATTAGTCAGGAATATATATTCCAATATCTGTGGAAATTATACTTTATTTCAATATATACAGTCTTACTTAATGTACAACATGAATTCATAACAGCCAACCATACACAAAATGGTATAAGTGTAATGATTAGAGTAGGAATTAACTTTACTCCCCCCCCCCTCTTCCCGTGTCGAAGTGGTACGACCCACTCGTCTCCAAGGCAGCCGAAACGCAGCGGAAGTAGGCGGAGCTACATCAGCTGGACTCGGTCCTGGTGACACATAACCGAGCGCGTTGGCAAGGACAACAAGTTGCTGTGTACTTTTTGGGTGAGATAAAACTGTTCAGTGTTTTGTAGAGTAACATGTACACGTACACGGTATACTGTTCATATACGTATAATTTGCATATACATCTTCTGAAGAAGGTTTTTCTTAATGGTTAGCATTTTAGCTCCAGTACTGATAATCCAGTTAGCTGTATTGTTGTGAGTTAGCATTGTAGCTAGCTACGTGTTGGCATATGGTGTGCAGTGTGTAAATGATCTCTGAGGATTAGAAACAGTTTTAGACATTAAGATGGAGTAGCTGCACTTTTCCTGTGTCATACAGGATTAAACCAGTGTGTATTGTTCTTTGGGTTTTGCTTTTAGTTTTGCTTGGCTGTGTTAAAAAAAAAGAAGGAAAGCACTTTTGTGAATTTGGCAGTGTGGGATCTAAAACTCCATCATGGCTAAAGATCCACTAGCAGAAGCTGGACTTCATTTCGATGAGCTGAACAAGTTACGAGTCCTCGATCCAGATGTCTCCCAGAAAACCACTGAGCTCAAGGAGGAATGCAAAGACTTTGTTGACAGTAAGTTCACTGAACCCACATGCTCGCATACCTACAGCCAGCTTTCTAAAGAGTAGAAGAATATGTAGGACTGGTGTAAGTAGAAATAGTTAAACGGTGAAAGATAAAAATCAGCTGCTCAGCTTTAATATTATTATTAAAGGTTGAAGCCCACGTACATGTCTGCTTGTCTTTCTGTACGGCAGAACTTTCTGTCTAACTTATTAATACAAAGAAATAACATTTTGAAGGTTGAGTATCTGACGCACTCCCTGTTCAGTAATCGGAGAGTGAATCACAGGTGAGAAATGGAAAAAGTAGATGGGATAAAGATGACGTCTCCAGTGCATTAACATTCACTTATACCACTTCAGCACTGTTAATTCAGTGGTGATAATATTAAGTAAAGTATTAGTTTATCTTCTTTAATTAATATTGGTTACATTGAGCAAGTTTGCTTATTAGTAGCTTATTTTTTAAGTAGATTATTAAACTATCTTTAATAATATACTATACTATACTATAGTATTAAACTGTTCTTAACATCGCTTTTATTGAAGATTTTGATTTCAATTACAGTAAAGTGTAATTTTAAACGAAGTATCTCCTTGAATATATTATATATTTAAGTTTCATTAAATTCTGTCCAGCGGTCTCTATGCATGCGCAGTACGTTGTCAAAACTTCCGATTTTTTATCTGGCACAAAACTGCTCATAACTTTGCCTCAACTCATATATATATATATATATATATATATATATAACAGCTCAGTGTACCATTCAAAAGTTTGGACACAAATTTGGATTTATTTTCTACATCTTAGAATTATACTGGATTTTTACAAAGCTATGGGATAACACATGATTAGGTAATTAAGTAACAACAACAATCAGTTGTTATTTTAAGATATGAAGGTCTGGAGCAGTTCTTGCAAGAACAGAATTGTCAAGTGCATTTGCAAAACCCATCAAGCACCATGATGAAACTAGAGCTCATGAAAACTTCCGCAGGAAAGCAAAACCAAAACCTACCACTGCTTCAGAGGAGAAGTTCATTTAGAGTTACCAGCCGCAGATCTCACCAATTAGCAAACAGCACCTCTGATTAGAGCCTTTGTAAAGTCTTTACAGAGCATAAGTAGCAGATACAACTTAATATCGACTGTTTATCGATGAAAAGATTGTTGCATATTTTGGACGCCTTCAGCATTGCTTTACAGTGTAGAAATAAATACCAATCAGGAAAAACCTTAGAATTAGAAGGTGTGTCCAGACTTTTGGCTGGTCGTGTTTATTTTACCTATGAAAAACAATCACAATAAATATATAATTATTTTCATAAAAGATGGCTGGACAAATGCTCAAATGATTAATAAAATATATTGATTCAGTAAAATAAAGTTTTTTATAAACATGCAAATTTTTCATGAATGCTTCCTATTATTCCGGGGTACTTAATCACGTCGCTAGGCATCATGTATAATATATGAGGAAGAAACTAGGCTGAAAGAAAGTTAAAACAGTTTTTATAAAAGTTTTAAAAAAGTGGAAACCTGGCTTCCCTTGGCCTCCGAGAGAAAACGCCTCTGGCTACAGCTGTTGTTGTAGTCCTGCATGCTGTTGCAACAGTCAAGGCTGTAATAAAGTAATAAAATTGAACCCAGCTAACAACTACTGGTTCCCAAAAAGGTTCCCTAATGTTCTGGTAACTTTTAAATTATTATTGAACTTACACAAATAAAATTAACGTCCTAGGTTGCTCACTTACTACAGTTATCCGAATCTGGTGTTGGATTTTCCTATTATTTATAGGGCGAGTTCAGGAAAAGTGGGACATTTACGCTTCCAAAGCGTTTGTCAAGCACACTGTAACAGATGCCGCAAAGAAGAGATTTAACGAGGGAAAGGCTTAATAATCAAAGTAGAGCTCACACAGGAAAGCAGTTTAAAAGGCTGCAGTCTCAGCATTGAAATACTGTGCATAAATTTGCATGAACTAATTTTCAGGAGTGCTTCCGGTTTTGTGCAAATGACGCACAAATAACATTTATACGTCCGCATCAGATTTATTTTCCACCTTCACAGTCTGAAAAAAGCATTTTATGTGTTATTTCATGTACATGTGAAAAAGTTGAATATATCTTTAAGTTGCTGCTCTAATCAAGGGGGTCACCACAGTGGACCAACTGATCTGCACACGACTTGGCACTGGTTTTACACACTCTTCCTGACACAACCCTGACATTTTATCCAGGCTTGGGACCAGCACTGTCTCCAATGGCTGGGGTTTAGGCATTGGCTGGGAATTGAAAGCGCCAATGCCCCCAGCATCGAGCCACCAATGTCCTTCATTCCCCCCTCCCGACAGCGTGCTGCCAATGACCCTGACACATCTTTAAGTAAAAAACATATTTTCCTTTTTTTTTTGCACAAATTACCTATATTTGTTGCACAGATAACCCTTATTATTATTATTTTAAAAATGAAATATGGCCTAATATTGTAACTGTGTGTATCAGTCACTACTCAGTGTCAATCCAATCAGTTACCCCCTCTACCACATATTAGAAGTGTAATAAGTGCATAATACTTACCATGCCAGTCAGAAGCATTTATACCTACACTCAGTGACCAGTGGATCAGTACCCTGGTGCCGCAGTAGTGCATCAGTTCATTTCTAAAGATTAGATAACTGGGTCAGGATGATGGCGCAGTGGGAACTGCTGCTGTCTCACAGGGTTCCAAGTTTGATCCCAATCTTGGCTTACTGTCTGTTTGCCGTCTCATACATCTTCATAAAAATGCAGTGCCAATGATGACTTGTAAGTGAAGGAATGTATAAATATGTGTGCGCATAGAGTGCCAGGATGGACTTGAAGGGTAGACATCTTGAAAGAATTGTTTATTTATTCATGAAACTTTCATACGATTTTATTTTATTTATTTTTTTTAAACACCATAGATAATTTATTATTTTGTTCATAACAGAGATTGGCCAGTTTCAGAAGATAGTGGGTGGACTCATTGAGATGGTGGATGAACTGGCCAAGGAAGCAGAAAAAGAAAAAATGAAGGTACGTATCTTTATGTCAAATGTTCAAGATGATTGTATAAATTTGAATCGGTTGAATTGTATAAACCTGGTGTGTTGTCTTTTTGTTTGACAGGCGATAGGAGCTCGAAATCTGCTGAAATCGGTTGCAAAACAGCGAGAGGCTCAGCAGCAACAACTTCAGGCTCTAATTGCAGAGAAGAGGATGCAGCTGGAAAGGTTTTCTCCCTTGTTTCAGTCATCACATATAGTAGCCAGATGTGAACCCCCTGCCAAACATGATGTAATCACCACACGTAGAGGATGCTCACCCAGATTATTATTTATTACTTTGTAGCAATTAAAGAAAAATTACAGAAATGACACAAAGCGCTTTGAAAATTTTGGCTTGCTGAAGCATACCTCAAACAAATAAAATTTATTTAATTAATGGCATATTTATTTCCTGATCAAAAAGAGTAACAAAAATGGAATCAGCTTGCAATTTGCATTTCTAAAGCAAAAAAAAAAAAAAATTCTAATTAGTCTGCAGTTAAAAGGGAGTGCGTACAAACCTTAACAAGCTGTTGTACACAACTCATTAAAAGGAAACATGGTCTCACCAAGATAAATGTCAAATAAAATAACAGAGAGGATTATAAACCTCCTTCAAGAAGGGAA
Source organism: Clarias macrocephalus (assembly GCA_011419295.1). Lineage (NCBI taxonomy): Eukaryota > Metazoa > Chordata > Actinopteri > Siluriformes > Clariidae > Clarias > Clarias macrocephalus. The sequence continues at coordinate 102,981 of JAAGKR010001178.1, forward strand.
TTCCAACATATTCGTTCTCAGTCGGCTGTGTTTAAAATATGGTGTCAATATGAAAATATGGTGACACAGTGGGAAAGTGAAATGTTTCATAATGATGGTGACATAACCGTGACCCATCAGCTGAATTCAATTTGATTTGAATTCAGGAAAGCCAAACGAGCACTAACACTTAAATAAAAGAAAACAAAGTTCTAGTCTTTAAAACCCAAAGCATTTTTAGTCTTTTTTGTGATGCTTCCTTTTTCAACACAACCTGGACAAAATGATGTGATTTTTATTCCTTTTTACCCAACTATACAAACATGACCAGCACAAAAAAGAAGAAATTGATCACATAGACAAAGAAATAGCGTAGATGCGTATGATCACCTGTTTTTTTTTTTTTTTTTTCCCAAGTGTTTTAACATGCAAAAATAAATATAGTTGCAAGCAATGATGAGTGGGCCTAAGCACTTGTGCCATTGCCACCTTGGTGCACCACACAACCTGTGCGCCTTTTGAGCATGTTAAGACCTCCAAAAAGACAACGCCCCCGGTGCACCGCACAAGCTGTGTGGCTTTTAAGCGCACTAAGACCCCTTTTGAGCACGCAAAGACCCGAGGTTTAGGACATCGTCACGGCTGGATGCTTCTTTTTGGTACAACGGCCCAACAGTGATCGCCGAAGCACCTGTGCCATCGCCAGCTGTGCACAGTATACAACCTGTGTGCCTTTTGAGCTCGCTAAGACTTCTAAAAAGCCCCGGGTGCTGATGTCACTCAGTGTGAGCCGGTTTGGTGGTGATTGTAATGGGCCAGTCATCATTTGTGTAGGATAAGTAGTGTGTGTATTTAATAGTGCTAATGTCATAAAGGTGCGTGTTGCAGATGACCCAAAATATCTGACCTCCTGTTGAGTTGAGCCCATGACATGCATAGTGAAAATTGTTCGACTCAATTTGATCTTGAGCGACGACGTCATAGACATGTGGCCGTCGTGTGATGTCATAGTGCTTGCTCCCTAATAATAAAACAAGCAATTGTTGAGTTTGGCCCTTGCTTGATGTCATTCCCATCCATATTCAGGTAGCAGGACAATTGACTCATTTTAATAATAATAATAATTTTGGTTCTACATGACATATCGAAAAATCCAAATGTGCACTTTGATGTCTGAAGCCTCCCCCTGTCAACACACACCTGCAGGACTATCGTATAAGCAGCTGTTTTTATTTTTTTTTCTCTTTTTCTCTATGTTGCCGGTACAGATCCAGCATGCTGCATGTTTTTTAGGTTTGTGCTGAAAAAGGCTGTATCACTCTATACCCTGGACTATGGATGATTGGTTGAAAGCGGTAATCTGTAATGAACCATAAATCGACAATGGCCAATGTGAAGATGCTGTAACTTTTTTCATGCCGTTTTAAAGAAACGTAAAGATGATATTTGTCAGGTAATCTGAAGAAAACAGCTTGTTTAAATAGGATGTCGCATGCCATATAAAGGCCCAGTAAATGCACAGGTGTGCATTAAAGTCTCGAAAAAGCAATTCTCAATGTATTGGTAGAAAATTGTTTGTTGTTGAAATAATTTTTAGGACAAAAAATGCATCTTGCCAAAGAATATTAAAGCTGTTCTTCAGGAAGGGAAGAACAATTTGGTGATATGGCCAGCTAACAGTCGTTCTGATTAAAGATCTTCTGGAGGAAATTTTTTAATGTGCTCAATGACAAGAATCCATCCTAGAAAGCTGATCTGCTTACCTGCTGTTGAAGAAAGTTGAGACCAGCTTAATGGAGTATATTGGTATCTATAAGCACAAGTCTATGCCTCAGAGTTTTCCGGCAGAGTGACAACAGCCCTATGATGTCATAGAGTGTGAAGGGTCCTCTTGCTTTTCTAAGGATTTTTTCCCCCCACCAACCGGGACGTTTTGGGTGCCTTAACTTTCAAGTCATGAAAATCACATGCACACAGGTTGGAATCTGGTGCCATTAGGACGCCCGAGTGGCAAAAGAGATTTTGCTGCAAAACACTTGCACGTACACATGCCGAACTCGGGACACCTCTCAAATGGGTCAGCCATGAAAGTGCCAACAAGTGGTTAATAACATCCCATGTGATATCATTTTGAGTGACATCATTATTGAGTAACGTCACATTGATTTAACATGATGATGGTGTGATCTTTTTTTTTTTTCAAGATTTGCAACTTTTCTGGGACTTTTTAATCCCCCTTTCTAAAATTATGTCATAATGGTATGGGTATGTCTCCTTTAAATGCATCTGCCCACTGTTGTTCCGGTGCGCCCAGGCTGCTATGGAACAGGTGCTTGCCGCCCATTTTTGCTTGCAGCTGTACATGTATGAATTTGTAGCTGTTGATGATTCCAGAAATTTTCTCTTTAACTTGATCTGGAAAAATTGTGCTCCTAATTAAAATCATTTAATTTGTGTGAGGCGTTTTACAAAGTGTTCAGCTATCAAGCAAAACTTTTTTACTGTCATATCTTTGATCTGTTTCTTGTCTACAAGTTTAAAAACCTTTGCCCGTCATCTTAAGTGTGGTGCTTTCGTAATTCTTTTCTGGCAGTTGTGTAAATTCTGTCCTACTATTTTTTACAGGTATAGAATTGAATATGATGCACTCTCCAAAGTCGAAGCAGAGCAGAATGAATTCATTGACCAGTTTATGCTACAGAAATGATCGTCTTTTCCTCAGCATCATGGCATGAAAGACGACAGAAAGCAAGATGATGTGTTTGTCTTTCTGACGAAGACGTCACTGATTCTCACTCGGTCATCTGTTTCAATGTGTGGATTAAACAACCTGGACATCATGACCAATTCCTCGGGTTAACATATCAGTACCACAATAAGGCATTAGATAAGTATTTGTATAAAACAAAAAAAATATATTTATACTATTTATATAGAATTATTCTGTAAATCTTCTTTTGATACCTTTTTTTTGCTACCAGGTAATAAATACAGTATCTGCATGTTACTGTAAATAATTACAAACTCAAAGACTTGAGTGTTCTATCTGTACATTTTGTAGTCATTTTGTGATTTATAAACTTTGGGTTTTATCGTATCTGTAATGACTTCAGTTGTTCACGGGACCATACTGTACATGTACAAAGAGGTGTTTTCAAACTTCAGGAAATTTCTATAACCAAACAGCCAATTTATTTTTCTTTTTGTTTTATTTCAAAGTATTATTAAAAACATCTCAGTTGTCAAAATAATACTTGTTTTGAAAGACACTACATAAACGTGACTGATATTTGAATAAAATTATTTTGTTCATTCATGTCTATAATCTTTCATAATAGATTACACAGCTATTACACTGCTTTGTGGTGTGGACAACAATGATTCAGTTCTCAATTAAAAATATATAATTAATCTTCAAAATAAGTAATAAACACATGTTCAAGACTTTAATAATATTTATTTATTCATTTCTTTATTTATTTACATATATATGTATGCATAGTAATTAAAAAGTTTCGAGTTTCGCGCACCACAGATCTGGTCACTTTCGCTGTACGTCCTCCCTCAGACGCCTTAAAACCTGGAATTCGCTACTGGCGGTCTGATCTGGCTCCTGGGGACAAATTCTTTATCCATCGTGGACCTGCCTTTGCCTTTTTTGATCATGCAGTTGCTTTATCTCAGGATCTGTACACCCAAGTTGTCTTCCAGTCATGTTCTTCTGCTCCTGAAGCACGCATTCCACTCAGAAGACCTTGAACGACTCGTCACAGCATCCCAATAAACTTGCTGAATCTTGTCAAACCTCTGGCAGCTTTAACATAGAAGTTCACATTCGCTCTTCGTTCCATTTAGGGCCCTCTTGTCTAACTTGCTGTCCATGATGAAATAGATGATGTGGTGACGCACAAAGTGAGGATAGCACCAGTTGCACAGTTCTCGAGGTACACAGGATGATGTCTTTTGGCACACTGAAGTCTCAAAACTTTTTAATCTCACGATAGATAGATAAAAAAAATCAGCAAAAGAAGATGGATGTAATGAAATCCAGAGATTTCATTTCTTCTTGGTCTTGGATGAAGCCCTGGCACTTGAAGAGTCAGAGGTATACTTGGAGCTGAAGAGCATAGTGAGGAGCAGGAGGATGGGAATGAGCAGGTACGGAGCATACGCGGACACCAGAATCCATCGCTCCTTGGGTGTCCGTGGACCTGGAAAAGGTGCTCTTGGAAAATCATGGAGTAAGATATGGCTTAGGATGGGAATCAAGCTGGTGGCCACGTGCACGGAGTAGATGATCGCTGGAGTCCTGATCCACTTGCAGTTGCCTGGAAATAAAGTAGAGCGAGTCTTTAACCTCGGTGACATTACATACAGAGCTTGAGATCAGATTTGAGTTGATGATTTGACTGACCTTTGAAGAAGGCATATGCTGCTATTGGGAAGAAAGGCAACTGGACAAGAGCTTCACAAAATATGAAGGATTTAAACCAGGCAGGTGGAGCCAGAACCATGGGGTCTTTGAACTCAGCTGCATACCAGTGCAGTATATCTCTGAGCTGCAATGCAAAGCGTTATTTATTCAATTATTTATTTATATCTTTACAGACTAACAACAGCATTTGTTTTTAATTACCAGTATTCAGTGCTAAAACTTACTGCATTAGGATACACGTGCTCTGGTAGCAGCGCCTGGAGGTCAATGAAGAGAGTAATAGGAACGTGCGACGCAAAATAAAGGAAAAAAACTATCTCTAAAATACGAAGCAACATGTTTTTTTTTATTTTATTATTATTATTATTTTTTTTTTACCGAAACACAAGACGCCGTTTAGGAGAGAGTAACGTTAAAAGTATCGAAAAATCAGCTTGTTCAGTCACCACACATAGAAACGGCCAGAGCGTCATAGCAACGTCGCCTCGCGCGTCACAATACTCTCTTCCTATTGGCCGCTCACCTCGTTTTTCCCGGGCAGAGAGGCGGGGCCGTGTGCACGAGACCGTTGAGTGACGTAACAGTTCAAAGTCTTAAAGGGACAAGTTCAATCAGTAGATACGTTATCGCAGTTTGCTGATTTCCACCTGAGATTTCATGTCAAAGTTAAAGAACTGTGAAGGAGTGGCACGCAACAAATAAGCGTACCAGGGCGTGTCTTGCAAATAACAAATTATGTTTCATTAAAATAAAAAAAATAAATATTTTTTTTATGGCTTTGGTTGTCTTGCACCTTCAGGGTCTGAGTTCGATTCCCACTGCAGGTTAGGCTAATTGGAGTTCCCACATTGCCTGTAGTGTCTCTGTGTGTGTGTGTGTGTGTGTGTGTGTGTGTGTGTGTGTGTGTATAGAATATTCACTATTCAGTATAGAAGATGAGTGAATGAGTGATCTATATAAATAAAATAAAGTTCTTCTCTGTACATTGATACATTGGAGGACCAGAAACTCTGTCTGTCTGTCTGTCTGTCTGTCTGTTCAGCCATAAATTGTCACAGCATCATGCAAAACTGGCTGGACAGACTTTAATGAATAGGCAGATATCCAAGTACTGCAAAAATAAAGTTTTACATGCACCACAAATTAAATCAAAATGTTGAGTAAATGCGATGTTACGAGGGCTTTAATAATCTACTTTAAAATAAGCTACTTGCCCAATGTAAACAAACACCTGCACCAATTGATATACATTAGAAAAGCTTAACTGAATATTTTTAAATAACAGCGCTGAAGTGCTATAAGTGAATTTTAACACGCTGGAGTCATTTTAAGACCAAACGTAATCTTTGATTCTCTCTCCGATTATCGAGCAGGGAGTGTAGGTTGATAGAATGTAGGTGTAGTTTGGCTGATGATGAAAGAAGTACAATTTAGTGTAAACAAGGCATAACATACTCAACCTTACACATTTTTATTTCTTTGTATTAATAACTTAGACAGAAGATTCTGCTGTATAGAAAGACAGGCAGACATGTACGGGGGCTTCAACCTGAAATAATATCATCACTGATTACATTAAAGCTGATCAGCTTATTTAGGGCCCAAGCATTATGACACCAGGTAGGTTGTCATAGTGTGTGAGAGCCCTCCAGCATCCGGGGGTTCTGGGGGTCTTAACATGCGTAGAACCTCATGAAAATTGGCAGGCTGGTTGAAATGTGCTGCTATTAGGATGTCTGAGAGCCTGGGCCCCGGGAGTGGTACAGGGCCCTCACACGAGATATTGCTGCAAGGTTCATATACAGTTGCGCGTATGCATGTGAAACCCGGTGCACATTTAGAGTTCATTGAGCTGAACAGCTTTCACATTGCATGTTCATTTTTAAAACAGACCTAATGGAATTTGAGACTATGGAATTTATATGATCCCCACCAAACCGGGCCTGTGTGATCTCAAGACATTGAGGATGCAAAATTGCAGAGGGATTTTTTTTTATATCTCAAACAGATCAGGTGTGATGATGCCTTAAACCTATACTTAAAAGTGGTAAATAACTTTCTGTGAGACATCATACGGAGTGACATCATAGTGTGATGTATTTTAAAATCATGTCATAATGGTATTTGTATGTCCCTTTTAAATGCATGTTTAAAACATGCTCAAAAATGACACAGGTTGTGTGGTGCACGTGGGAGGTGATGGCACAAAGTGCTTGGGCCCACTATAAGGTGCACAGGACCCTCTTGTTTTCCTAAGGATTATTTTTTACTATTTATGTATTTATTTATTCCACCCTTTTGGACATTTTGGGGGTCTTAACATGCTCAAAAACTCATGAAACTGGGCAGGAAATTTGGAATCTGTTGCCATTCGAATGCCTTGGAGTCGAACTCTAAGCTCGAGGGCCTCAGGGGCCCCTCACAAGAGATTTTGTTCCTTAGCTTACACACACTTAGGCACACAAAACTCGGTACACATTTAGAGCTCATCGAGCCGAACAACTTTCACGCTGCATGTACTGGGCTGAACTCAACAGGAGGCCGGTTATTTTGGGTCGATCGCAAAAACACACCCCATGGATTTTGATAACTGATGTGATCTATAGACATCGCAGATGTAAAATTGCGGAGGGATTTTTGATATCTTAAACGAGTCAGCCATGATAATGTCTTAAACTTGCACCGAAAAATGATTAATAACTTTCTGTGTGGCCTTATATTGAGTGACATTATATTCAGTGACGCCTTCTGTGACATCACGCTCAGTGACATCACATTCAGGAACATCATAGTGTGATGCTTATTTTCCACACAGACATCACAAATGTTAACACTCTCACACACAAACACAGCTCACACGCACGTCACTAATGTTAATGCACATAGGCTCACACACCATACATCACAAACAAGCACAAACACAAGCACTTTAACTCGTCAGACACAGACTGACACATCTATACACACATTAACCCTCACACACTAACACACACACACAAACATCACACATATGCACACATGCATACACCCATATTACAAATGTTTGCACGCACACACACACACACACGCGCACACGCGCACTCAACAAATATTCAGGGCCCAAACTGACATTAGCCCTGTATAGTGTGTTAGTAATTTTAATGACTGGATATTTAAATAAATGGCAAATTAAAAAACAATTTGTTTAACCTCCCCAGATTATATGTATGTGCACAAAACTGGTAGTTTGTTAAATATGCAAAAGTTCACAAATGTTTACAAACATTCGCCACACGGTGGCGTAGTGGTTAGCACTATGGTTTGCTTCCTGCCTCTGTCTGAGTGTATGTATGGAGTTTGCATGTTCTCCCCGTGCTTGGTGGGTTTCCTCTGGGTACTCCGGGAAGAGTTTCTGCACTTTTCCTAAAGGTGTATGTAGTCACATGACTGGGGATCATTATAATATTTGAGGAAGAAACATGGCTGAAAGAGATGCGTGCAAATAGTAAAATCTGCTGGCGTAAAAAGATACATACCAGTACTTTTTTCAATTAAAGTAGTAGTTTTATTCATATAGTTTGAAACATGAATCTTGAGATTTTCGCCTACTTCGCATATAGTTGCATAAATTAATCTTCATCAGTACGTCTGGTTTAGCTCTATAAATTGTGCACATTTCAAAACAATAACAGGAAGAAAAAAATGTTTACGTCTGCATCATATTCACTGTGTACCTTTACAGTCCCGAGAAGCATTTCATACATCTTATTTGATGCAAAGCAATCATCTTAGAGAGGCAAAAAAAAAAACAAAAAAAAAAAACAAATTGACCTGAAAAGTACCCCGAGTGGACCAGAGAGGAAATTGTCTGCGATTGTCCTCGGTTCTTTTGGTGCTCACAATACACATGGACCCAAAAAAACAAACAAAAAAAAAGACATTCCGAGCTCTCGGAGTATGTGATTGTTCACACCACAATGTTCTCCAGAATTCAAAGCCTTACACAAAACTGTAATCAATAAAATCAATTAAAATGGTTCAGGAACAGAATTGCAGTTAAATACCAGAAGCATCTGAAGGAACTAAAGCGATGGAGGAAATGCAGGACAATTTAGTTGCAGAAGCATCAAAAACAACTCATTCTTCATGCCATAGACCTACTGTATTTGTGACTCTTATTTCTCCAGACTCTCTTATTTCTAACCTTATTTTAGAGGTTAGCAATATACAACAGTAACAAACAATGAACTATTTTTCACATTATTATTATTATTATTATTATTATTATTATTATACCCGTGTAACGACTTAGACTCAATATCATCATTGCCAGTTGTCGATTGGTCTGAGCAGTTCTAACTGAAACGATTGGTTTAAGAATGTTTTCTTTCGACTGGCAGTAGGAAGTTCTTTGGTTCAAATCGGTCGCGCTCTGTTCAAATCCCTCAAATGTCTGCGGTGACGTTAGAGCTTATCCTACCAAGGCATCCCATCATGGCATGAATCATCATCATCATAAAAGCATCACTTTCTTCAGTATTGATTAAACCCGTCAACACTGACGTCTAGTATTTAAGGCAGCAAAATTATTCTGCTGGTTGACATTTGATCATCCTACCAAACCAGTCCAGTGGTAAGAACAGTATTGCACCAGTTACAGTAAATCCAGGCACTGTTAGCTCCACACTGCGGTTATTAGCCTATTAACTCATCAGTCATGTTGCTACCCAACACCACTTACACGGGCCAAACCACCACACTGGCAGTCCTTAGAGTGCTATCTGTGTGAAGAGAGAAATCTGCAGATAAATATAGCCAGCAAGGTTCCAATTCATCAACCATGAAGCAAACGTGAAGCACACTGGGATTACTTTGTTTTCAGAAGATATGAATCAAGCGGCCCACAAAATGAACTGTAGTACGGCCATCTCTAGAGGTGGTTTGAGTACAGTTCACTTCACTCGTGGGCTGTTTTATACTATAAGCGTCTGAGTTCATTTGTTGTGTGCAGGTCGGCACAAAAAAAAATAATAATAAAATGGCCTCATCAATCTGGGAACACGTGGGATGCTAAAGCGGACCAAGTGTGAAAATACCCATAAACAAAAAGTTTCCGAGCTGTCCGACGAGGCAAGGTTGTTCGGTGACGAGTGAAAGCTCGACATCCAGTGACTCCTGTTTGTAGGCAGCAGGGAAAGACGCCGATCCTCAACATGCTTTTGGAATTCAGCTTGTTTATTTAGTCTCCTGATGTACTCAGATGTCTTTGGTCTACAACATCCACATAATCCTGAAACACAAGACATGCATGCTTGTTCTTTTCTTGATAATGGTGCAATTGTTAAATTCTATAGATGATTTTTTTATTTATTTATTTGTTTTCATTTAAATACCTACCGAATCGTTCTCAATTATACTCTCCAGGATTGTGACGAGCTCAGAGAAGGAGGGTCTGGCTGTATAAGGCTCCAACCAGCAGTCTTTCATTATCTGCAGTCTAGATATATGAAAATAATAACAGCTCAGTGCCTATATATTTGCGAATGCATGTACACATGCATAGCACAGGTCAGTTCAGCTCAGTGCTTCTCAACTCCACACGACACAATGCCAAGAGTGCTTAATAATTTATTACAGATCAAACAAACACTCTTAGATGTTCAACATCCTGCCAAAGGTGCTGTTAACGTACAAGAATTACACTTGAGCACAGGAACGGCTTGTAGCCCAACAGCAATAAAGAGTGAATAATTTTGATGCTCACATCTCTGGACGGCAGCTGTCAGGTCCTGCGTTTCTCGTTCCAGAACAAATATGATACACCACTTGATCTGAAGTCTCCAGATTCGGATAGGGCAGAGTGCCTGTAAAGAGCACAATAAAAAAGTTTTTTTTTTCCCCCCCCCGTTTATTCTACTTTTCTGCAGAGTTTTTAATAGGATTTCTGCAAACGGATGATCTAATCTACAGGCTTATTACATGATATTGTGCTGAGCTTACCAAATGTCTGCATTTCCCATAACACGATCCCAAATGCCCACACATCCCCCTTGAAGCTGTAGTAGTTATTTCGGAAATATTCAGGAGGATACCAGCGCAAGGGCACGCGTTCCTGGGGACATACAACATTTAAATCACTGGAGGATTTACGTAATGAAAGGATTTAATCTAATATACTAGTAATACAATGCCCGACCCTGTGGTTCTTTTTCCTGGTGCTGCGTCTGCTTCTCATACGCGTCAGGTCTCTGGCCAGACCAAACTCGGCCACTTTGATTTCCCAAGGGAAGCGGCTCACCAGGATATTTCTTAAGGCAAGGTCACAGTGTACGACCTGCAAATTACAAGAGAGGATTATAATAGGCCATGATACATGTCTGTTGGGTGCGTTTCCACTGAACTGCAGAGACCGTTATATAAAATGACATTATACAACATAACACAAACCTCTGCCATTAGATAATGTTTCAGCAACGACTAAAGAATGGATGTAAGGCAAACGAAGTATAAACTTGTTATCAGGACCCAAGCACTAGGACATCGGCACGAAGGCCGTGTGGTGCACCCGGGCAGCGTTGTCTTTTTGGAGGTTGTGTGGCGATGGCACAAATGCTTGGGCCCGCTCATCGTTGAATACTGCAGAATAAGTCATGCGTCCAGGGTTGATGGTTTGAGTTCTGTCATTGGGTAGGTGCTTGTGTGGAGTTTTTTTGGAGATGTTCTACCTAACAGGTTTCCCAAAGTCCAAGGAAATGCGGACTTGGCTAATTGGTGTTCACAAATTGCCCCATAGTGTCTGAGTAAGTGTAAGTGCGTCCATGCTTGTGCAAAGAAAACAACTAAGGATATTTCTGAAATGACATTTGCAATTGCAATTTCAACTCTCCGACACTTTATTTATATTGCAGAGGAAATTTCTATCACTCTGTGAAGCTGCAGCATAAAAAAAACAACCAAAAAACAAAACAAAAAACAAATGACAGTATAAATCATAAAACCACATGCATTAATGTTTAATAATAAGAGTATTTTCAGAGAGACGATGTAAACCAGGTTTTTATACTATTGTAATATTGTAACTATTATAATATTGTATTTTTCAGGTTAACAAGTTAATGCTGGTTATATAATTTGTACGGATTTTGTTTTATAAAATTAAAAAAAGAATGAAATATTTTCCTAATATTTGCTCTTTTCAATAATATGACTATTAATATTAATATCTCCCGTCATGAATGTAAGATCTCAAACCCAAATTCTTGCAACTGAAAATAAAAATAAATGTTGTGATGTTATGAAAGCTATGCCTGGGTTAAGGCAATCCACACAAAAAATACAGTATTATTATTGTTATTATTATTAATATTACCATTATTATTATTTGCTCGACAGGGTATAATGCATCTTTTGATTCTTTGAAAATAATGACGTAATAAAGTCATGTCAGAGAAATATGGAGATACCATTTTGGAGCGCAAGTGTTCCATGGCGAGAGCGATGTGGTAGGAGACGATAGTCAACAGACTCTGGATCTGAGGGTCAGCGCTCAGTTTATCATGATGTGTCTGCAAAAAGCTCCGCAGCGTCCCATAACTCACAAACTCCATGATCAACACAAATGGCTCTGCAGAAACCAGCACAAGTTTAATGATCCCATTCAAAGGGGTCCCAGTTTTATTTAATATCTTTGAATACAAAAATACTTTCTACACCTTAGAATAAGCACATCTTCATGGTGTGGAGTTTAACTACAATGTCGAGCTGATCCGCACATCGACTGTAGGAGTAGAATTACTTGGTAAGCTAAAAATAGACCATGTCTGATCGAGCTCTTACCCTCGGCAGTGTTCCAGTCCAGCAGCTGAAGCACATTCTTATGATACACCAGCTTCCTCATAATAGACGCTTCAGCCTCGATTTGCTTTGAAGTAACTCCTAATAGTGACAGACACCTGATTAATGATTGTTCTTGTCGCCTGGAATGTAATATCATTTATTAAGCTGAGATACCACAATGAGAAATCATGTTTTTTTTTTTTTGCTAACGTCAATCATTTTGCATCCATCCATCTTCCTCTTATGTAATAACATACAGTAAAAGGTCTACAGGTATATATTTAGAACAGGAGAACACTAATGAAATCAAAATGTGATAGTTGTGGAATTTACAGTAGACTTCTAAAGACTAGTGGAAAAAAATTCTTTTCTAATTTTATTAAATATTCTTATAATTATTATTATAACAACAACAACAATAATAATAATAATTATTATTATGATAAAAACATTATAAATTATATGATCAGTATTAAACTAAGTGAAAAATAGAACATTGTAAATACTGTACAAGGGGTGTTCGGGTCAAACTGGGACTTTTGATTGTGCAGGACAACAGAACACAGTTATGAGAGTAAAAACTCCCTTTAGTCCTCTATATGATCCCCTGCCACACTAATGCACTTATTCCAGTGTTCCACTAGTGCTTGGATACATTCAAAGTTTAAAACAGCAAATTAAAACGCTGGCCTCCCAGGAACTCCTTAATGGTCCAGACATGTGCTTCGGACAAGGTCAAGACTGTACAAGGGATGCATGTTGTTTGTGAACGAAACAACCCACTGACGGATGCGTCTCTTCCGCAAGATGGCGACAAGTTATCCCACGTCGACCCGAATCGTCATTCGTAGGTGTACACCCTTTTTTAAAATGTTTACACCAGCTAAGAGTCTCATCACTGTACCGTCTTCTGTAAATGTCAATGGATTTTACACCTACAGTCCCAGTATTACTATAACCTAGAAAAAGGTAATACACACTGATCAGCTATAACATTATGACCATCTGTCTAATAATGAGTAGGTCCCCCTGACACCTTTCTATCACACCCAGCATTATTAACCTTTTCACTTTTGTTACGTCCTGACCACTGCAGCGCAGGAACATCCCACTAGCCCAGTTGTCTAGCCATCACAATTTTTGGCCCTTGTCAAGGTGACTCAAATTCTTACGCTTGCCCATTTCTTCTGCTTCCAACACATCAACTTTAAAAAACTTTTAACTCGCTGCCTAATATATACCAGCCACCATGACAACTGTTTGTTTCCTGATTTTCAGATCATTTCATCGTCATGTGAATTTAGTATGGGGTGAGAGAGTAGACCGCATACAAGCGCGGCTCTAGGACCCAAGCAGAGATATAACCGGCTGATACCCAGCTGTGGTCGTGCTACCGCAGCGTGAGGTATGAATAACCCAATCTCAGATCACGACATGTATGAGGTTAATAAACGTGTAAATTATTAAAAGCTCATGAATTCCCTTGTTTGTTTTTTTTAGCGTCAGTGATTAACTCGTAAGTGATTGCAATGAGTGGTTTCCTTAAATTAACACAAATTGTATTAACAACAAAAGAATTCAGACTGATGTACCTTTTATGCTTTGTCTCTTACATTTGTAAATGTAAAAATGGGACAAAAATGAAACAAGAGGGCCCTTCACACACACTATGACATCATAGGGCTGCTGTCACAATGCCTTTGCCCTAAATACTCATCATACTTTGCTGCGAATAACTTATCATGAACAATTTACATTTTAGATGACAGTGCCATGCAATTATGTTTCAAATATTTTTATTTTAATACAATTATTTAAATGCATGTGGTATTGTACACACCAAAGGTACTATTCCGTCCTCTATCACACTGTAGGACAACAACAACAAAAAAAAAAAAAAAAGGAAAAAAAGTAAGTCAATTTTAGGTTGTGCTCCCCCTGTGGCTAGTATATAAATAAATACAAATGCCTCGCTGTTTATTTTTGCACCTATAATCAGCAGATACACGAGAGCGTGTCACACTTCTGATCTGCTCGACCTTTCTTTCCGTTATTGCGTACAAACTTAATGCACTTTAGACTGTGTGCGTCTGAGTATACGTATAAAGTACACTCTGGGTCTTTAGACCAATTCTGTAAAGGTGTTTATTTGTCATGTACAGTTCCAGGCAAAATACTGGATTTCTTTCAAAACTATGAAATAACACACGTGGCATTAGGTAATTAAGTAAACAACAATTGCAACAACAGTCAGCTGTTCTGGAACAGTTTGTGCAAGAACAGTATTGTGTCGAGTGCATTTGTAAAAACCCGTCAAGCACCATGATGAAACTGATGAAACCGAGGCACAGAGCGGCTTCGACAAAGCGACATCACTAATGACGTCACTTGCACAAGCTCTGTAGTCAATATCTGAAGAAGATACTTCATTACATCCAGCTTTTATACTGGAATTCTGTCCACCAGAAGTGTTGTAATAATCATATTTTCTTAAATACACAATAAATGTAAAAAACGTCACAAGCCTTTCGAGAGCTTCTTCTCAGTAAATCCTTACATCCACAGGCTAGATTTCAAAACTTCCTACATTCACCTGCTGTGGAAGCTCATACTTGGAAACAGTACTGTAATAGTTAATGAATTGAAATAAATAAAACGGTATTGATTTGACTACCTTCTTTTGCAATTTTGCAGGTGACAAGTGAGTGACCTTTGCAGGTTCCACGCAACATCCTTGCTTTGTAGAATGCACCTTCCCTTCCAGCTTTGATCAGCTGCATGAGGTTCAGGTCTGTCCTCGCAACCCGCGAGTTCTGAAGAAACGACATGGTAATACATTAATACGTTTTCTCTCGGGGGGAAAAAAAAAATTATATATATATATATATATATATATATATATATACACACACACACACACACATATATATATATACACACACACACACACACACACACACACACACACACACACACACACACATATATATACATATATATATGTTTTGGCCGTTAGCAAATATATACATAGTATACATAGTACAAAACATAGTATTGGTGCTAAATAATTTTATTTATGTCATACATATAATACAGTGCCAAAGAAGCTATTTCAGAAGTTTATGCAACATGGAAGTGACCGATCTTGCTTCCTTAAAAATTTCAAGGTGCTATCGTCAGTCAGAGCGCAAAACTTTTACAGAATTATACTGTCTCACTTCAAACAATAATAATAATTAAAAATGCTACTTATTCATATATAGTTATGAGTATTGAGTAAATACATATAAAATATGTAATATATAATTTAAGCATATGACCTGTAAAAATTGTTGCTTAAATTAAAGCATTCCATGTAAAATTAAGTATCCCCCCCCCCCCCCAAAAAAAAATCCGTAGTGTCCGTAACCATGTCAAACTCATTGAAATATCTGAACAATTTCGCATTTAAGAATAATACACTTTTTCAGGTTCATATCTTTTCATGTGAAATATAAATTGGCCAAGTTTCATCTGAATGACAATTAAGATCATTGAAATTTTTTTATTAAAAAAAAGTTACGGACACTACAGTACATAAAAGGGCTTGAAATTGTATTTAGCAAATGTGTTTCTTTTTATCTGATAAAAATGGATCTGGAGATCAGAAGCATATCTAAAAATAATGTTATATGATCCTATCTCCAAATTCACTTTTTCACTCAGGAGAGACACTTTTTTATTTATTTATTTTTTTTTTAGCACCGACACCATGTTTTGGCTATAAGCTAAAAAAAAAAAAAGCTAAGTGTAAACTGATTGAATCAGGATGCTCTCAACCTGTTGCACTGGTTTCCACTGGAATCGGACACTGTGTGCGCTTTTCTGTGCGTTTAGACGCGTTTCTGCTAAATTGTCTGACGGCGCCATCACCAACACCGAATGAGGGGACGTGGGAGACGGGGGAGGGGAGTCCTGTAGAGGAAGGGTGATGGACTTTCCCTGTATAAGGGGCTGTTTGGGCTTCCGTGACCTGTATCTGTAATATAAAGAATAGACTTGCTTTCTAATAAAAATGTTAAGAGAAATCTGGTTATTAGATCCAAATTGATCAAACAGTTTAATTGTTACAATTGTTCTTTGTCTATATAATGAGAATCATTTGTTTTTACTTTCTGAACCACAGGATGCCAAAGAAAAGTGCGGCGAGACTGGTGAGCACAGAGATGCCAATGAGAATATAGTGGATAAAGTCCAGACCAGCAGCATCTAAAAAAACAAACAAACAAACAAACAAATAAAACCAAAAAAAAAAAAAAAATGTGAGAGGTGACATGATGAAGCATGACAGGAAATCAAACTAGGCCACATACTAACACACAGTTTCGTCAACCTGCTTCATTAAAATGGCATCTCACCGTCACGAGGAGGATTCAAAAGAAATGGCCATGTTCACCGTTTCCTGACATTTTCAGTCATAATTAAATTACATACAAATAGAAAACAATATAGATTCCACTTTGATGTAAATATAAATAATAGAACATTTATTATTTACGTTTAAATATTCATGCAGTGAGTAGCGATGTAAGCTCACAGCTCCAGGATGACGGTTCGATCCTGAACTCTGGTGAGAGTGTTGGATGAGATGTGGATGTCCTCCTACTGTACCTCCTAAACACATGACAGGAGGGCGATTGTCTATTCTAAACTGACTGTGTCTAAAGTATACAATATATTCTTCTTTGCGACCACTGTTTCCATCATAGGCTTTAGTCCTCTAGCCTACAGAAATTCCGTCTCATACAAAAGCAACAAAATACCCATAAAAGAGGCCAAGTATTAAATAATTCATCACAGATCTCAACAGCTGGTTTTTATATAAAAGAGTGCTCAAGAATCCCGCTGGCCTCCAGTGTGGCGGGTCAGAGTTGTTGATGCATTTTCTAAAACGGCACGGCTCTGTTAGTTCCGGCAGATCGTAAGCAGAGAACGATTGCTTTACCGTCTGTGGTATAAGAGGAATAAAATCCCGTTATAGGAAAATTATCAGCTTCTAAGACACTTCTTGATTTGTATCCGATAACACCATGCCCTGCAGCGATTTGTGCATGACTTATCTCATCGCCACAGCTTTTTCAGCTGTGCTGAGAATCTACATTTCAGTTTGGCGACTCGTTAGTGTTTCTGCTTAATTTTTGTTCCATTATTACATTTGACTGTTGATCACGTGATTCCATAACCGTTCCATATTACATTTAGAATCAGGACCAATCAAGGATTTGAACCCTATACAGTACAATACCGTGCAAAACATTTTGTTAGAATGAATTTTGTTATAAATTTGGTTTATGATTTCTCCATTTTTGTACCAGTACCAAACGTGTTTACAAACATTTTTTTTTTGCAACAAACTTTTTTTTTTGGCGGGAAAAATGGGGCACGGGATGTGCATGCATGCACGCACATTTAAAAATAAATAAATAAATAAATAAATAAATAAAATAAAATAAAATAATGCATAGGATATGCATGCAAAAGAAGTCAAATGAAATTTAAAAACATGCAAGTGTGACTTGACAGGCAGGTACTGCGGCAGATTCTTCAAGACGCTCAGTAAAATGGTTCAACCTTATTACCTTATAAAGCTGCACAAAATGTACCAGACTAGTTTTTTTTTTTACATACAAAATGTTAACTTCGTCCACTTTATTACCATTCACTGCTCTGTCGTATTTTATGTAGAAATCGGAATTTCATTATTTTCAAAAACTTTGTGCTTTACAGCAGTTCTTCGCATGTGCATAAAACTTTTGCACAGTGCTGTGTCATTTTGCCGGCCAAAAAAGAAAGAAAAAAAAAAAGAAAGAAAGGTGTGAGTGGGGTAAGGCACATGACCAGAAATAAGACATTACGCTCCTTAAAAAAAATTATTTAAAAAAATCCCCTTCCCAACTGTGTTTGACTGATGGCATTAGTTAGTAACCTAGTAACCCAGTGTGAGTGTCTATCCAATGACAGAAACTTCAAAGCACTTCTGTATCAGTTGTCACTGCCTGTGTCTGTTCATCATTTAACGCTGCTCGAACGTACATCGGAAATTCATCGGGTCAGAATAATGACTTGTCGGCTGTGACGATCGGAGAGTAAATCCGTTATAAACACTTACCTGACTGGTGCTCACACTGCATTGTTGAATTTCCAGCAGTGGACATATTGTTCCCCCTAAGTGGACAGGTATAGCAGTTCCATGCATTCCTTGTGCCGGTGTGAAAAACGGTCAGCAGCACTGCAACGGAGAGAGAACTTGGCAAAGAAACTCCACACGAGCACATGATGAAGTAAGTAGAAAAGAAGGTGTTGTATAAAGGCTCCTAAAAGCTGAAATGAAGAGTATAGCCTGAAAACATGAGCAATGTTAAACCTGATAGATTTTATGCAAAAGAGGTGGGATGAAGAATGAGGTAGTGTGATCATTAGGCAATTATTTTATCGTAACTACTAAAATTTCTAGCAAGCTTTGAAATTTAAAGAAAACAAATTAGATTTTTTCTTTTAAAGGAAAAAAAATGCAGAAAAGTGTGGCCTTGTTTTAATATAACAAAAGGTTGACTCTAGGCAATATCAAAATATGTCTCATTTGTTATAGAAATATACTGAAGTTTTTAAAACACTGTAAAGTTTGTATGCTTACTGGTTTACCAGAGGTAAATATCTTTTACTTTAAATCATAAGCAGGATGGATTCAAGCACATGAGGATGTTCCCTGACTGGTTAATACCGGTATTGTGTGATTTAATGGGCACTTCTTATTTTTCACAAGTCCTGATTTTTTTCAGTATTAACAAGATAGTGAGTGACCTTGTTTTGGCCAACAATTTTGGTTCAAGTTTTACTTTAGACCCCCGTGATGTTCCTTTGATGTTCCAGGGTTCAGATCTTTACTTTGCACTAAACCAACAGACCAAATTTTTTAAGGAACCTAAAGTTTTGTCCACACCGGACCACTCGAATATACAGTAAAAGGCACATTTAAGCTACAGCGAGACAATGGTGCAAAAAAAAAAAAAAAAAAAGTCTGGATACCAAATCCATGATCGACTCATTCGAAGAAGAAATAAGCTAAATTTCTTTCAAATTTCATAATTATGGAGTAAAAGAAAAGTCAACACAAATGAGCAAATTAATAAAATAAAAAAAAGGTAGATCTTTATAGATTTAAGTTCCTTCTAGAAATATTCAGTGTATAATTTATATTTGAAGGACTCCATCATCGTCTTTTATTTCCAGAAATGACACAATAGTCATGCACAAAGATTAAAGAAAATACCATCATGTAATTATAAATGCTATGACCGGTTGATTTATTTTTTACATCGCCAAAACACCCAAGTCATGTAAATCTCAATTTACATAAATAAAAAATACAAAAACTTTCTTCCCGCTTCCCTTTGACACGAATAAAGCAAAGACGAGAGAAAGTAGCAAAGACCTTTTAATTAAAAAAGGCAAAAAGAAATCTTACCGTCTCTTCAGTCCTCAAGTGCTGCATGTCCTCCGTGTCTCATCGCGGTGTGAATGAGTCCACTCGACCTTGTGGTGTGCTGCTACATAGAGAAAGCGCGGAAACCTCTTTCAGACAGGTGCTCTTTGGAACGCAGAGTCGCGGATGAGGGTGAGACAAAGCACTAGTGCAGAATGCAAGTCTGATGTGCTTCACTACTTAGACTTCCTTCCTTCCTTCCTTCCTTCTTTCTGCCTTGCACAGGTCAAGATCACAATTGGTTTATATTCTTGTGCCATGCACGATCAAAGGTAAAAGTAAATTTGAGTTATTAATATACACAGCATCCTGCAGTTACTACATGGTTTGATTTGGCACCGTTTCACAGATGAGCAGTATTCAGAACATGACCAATGTTGTGGTTTCCTTTCCTTGCTTACAGCCTCTGCTGCTCTCTGCAAACCCAGTAGAAACATGCAAACAAAAAAAACAAAACCACCCAACAGTAAGCACACAATAAAGAACAAAAAAAAAAACAAAAAAAAACAATTTGCATGGGCTGAATTTAATCAGTTGTTCAAAGAATCATTACAGATCAACAGTATCACTCCATATACAACTACATTTTTTTTTACAGTTCATTTCTGTAGGCATATTTACAAAAAGTTTGTACATTTGATGTCAGTGCAATGTCATTGTACTCTTTAAACACTGTACAAAATAAAGCTCACCGAATGAACACATCTCTGATGATTAACAAAATCAAGATATCAGTAGTTGATCGCACTACTTTGCTAATCAATCGTGTTTCTTGGAATATGAATAAATTATCCCTGTATCCAAAGGAAAAAAATAATAATAATAAGATAAAATAAAACGTGATGTGTATGTGCAACCTCAAAAGACTAAATCTATGAGAGGAAGAGTCCAGTTTCACTAAAATGAACAAGGAAGTCACTCAGTTCCAAGAAAATATAGCCTCGAAATGGAGAGCGGTGATTTGTACTTTAAATCAAATCAGACATTTTCCTTGATCGTTCTTACCGAAGAAGCGTGACTTGCAGTTTGTAGCGAGTTCAAACATTGCTCGGATTATTCGAACGTCGCAGTGATATCGAATGACCAATAAATTACATAAAGTACATAAATATCCGTTATAAGGGGGAAAAAAAGGTAGAAAATAGAGCAGCAAAAGAACGGTACAGAACACATAGCTCTTTCCCAATAAAGGAACTTTGTTTTTTGAACTGTTTCAAAGCCATGGAAGGGGGAAAAGACTTCCTCACTGTATCATATCCGTTCACAGTGTTTTAAACGACTCTCTTTATTTATTAGAGAGTTGCTACTATCCTGGCATTAAGACACACGACATCAAGCAGGTCACACGGACGCCGCTTCGTTTTAGCACGCAGCTTTCATGAGGTCGAGGCGTTCTTTCAGAGAAGCCACAAAAGCGTGCTTTCTACACAGCAACATCGCACCTGTTAAAAGACTTTGGCTTGAGAATCTGAAGCGAGAATCTGAAGCGAGGACACTCATCAGATATGCATGCATTTGGCTACCATTAACTCTACTGCTAATTAATTAATGAAAAATAACGAATAAAGTGATGACAGAAAGAATGTTCGAGGACTTGCTACGAAGGCATGAAATGCTTACGAGAACGGGAAAGGATGGACTGGTGACTGGCTGCTCAAAACCAACCCATGTTTGGTTAAGGTGAATGGATCCATGGTGCTAAAATAAATATCTTGGGGGGAGGAACATAAAATGATGTCGACTTAAAACCTGCCTAAGACATACACTGGCTTTCTGAAAGACGTTGGCACAATATGTGAAAACATAACTAAACTTAAAATATAAATCAAACAGCAACAACATAATCAATGTTTTTTTGGGTGTAACTCACTGAATTGCAGTTTTGTTGTTTTCCCTTTTTTTACCCTATTGAAAACCGGTGCATTTTAGTGAGCTGTGAAAAGTGTAATACTGTCTTGCAGTCTTTCCATTAACAATCAGCCAATAAACTGCAACAAAGGGAGGTAGTGTATAGCATCTGCTGAGGAACAAAAAAGTCTGCCAAGACTTGCATTACAGAACTGAACATTGCACTTGCCCAGTAGAAACTCTCTTTCTCTAACTCTCGCTTAAGGAGAGCTCATAGATAATGTTGGGACTGTTTTAATGTGTTTGGCCAAAAAAAACAAAACAAAACAAAAAAAACTGTTATGATTCTATCATATAAATATAAAAATACAAAACACAAGTTTATGGAAGATGTGTGCACTCTTGCTCCTGAAGAAATACATAAATATGGTTTCCCATAGCTATGAGATGCTGCAGGTTTGGACCGAGTTCCCATTAATCACGATAATGTTAACGAATTTGTTTTCATTTTTGGTCCAGGAGTCATTTGATCAGTTGGCAATATTCACAAGCTACACGGGTCTTTCTTATTTATTTATTTTACTTTCAAACTCTTTCGGCCATTTGACGGCTAGGACACCAGTATGTACGTGTTTCTCAAACTGGAGAGGGCAGCAGCAAAGGTTCCTCAGGTTCGAGCAGTTTTTTTTTTGTGCTCCGTTAAGAGCGGCTCCACGGGATCAGCCGTGCAGCTTCGCTCGGCCGCGGTGTCTTCGTTCGCATGGCGGCAGGACAATGACGGACTCGTTAAGTGCCTTGGGCGTGGAAGAGCATGGGATCACTGGAGCACACAGTACTTTTTGTAGTCTGACTCGAAGTCCTCGTCCATGCTTGTAGTGTCTGCCATTTTCTTGCCGTCAGTCAGAGGCAGGAACTGAGAATAGTCCACTCCTTGCTGTTCATAAAAGAGAATGTATGCTGAATCCGTGTCAATCTCTTCTGAGTGAAGCTCCTAGGAGGAGACAGAAAGGACAAGCTATTTATCAGTTACAATATTGCTTGTACCTGAGCAGTTTCAGAGGAATGGTTTTTAGTGACTAATGAATCATTCAAGCATCTAACTGAAGCCATGAACCAGTGAAAAACAGGTGCAGATGATGACAGATGATCACGCCGATGATTAGTATACTTCTGATGCTGAATGCTGAGTGGTGAGAAGAGACGAGAGGGGAAATGAGGTCGCTACTGAGGTTGTTACATAAACAATCGATTTTTAAAACTGTATCTTTAGGCACTTTGCAACCTGTTGTAGTAAAACATTTGATCCCATATCATATCATTCATAAAAATGAGCCAGCGCCCAATGTTAGCATATTGATATCATGATGCTAACATGCTTTGTTGCTAGCATTATGGTACCTATATTAGCATTTAGTTAGCAACATCATTCATTTGTTGCTAGCATTATGGTAACTATATTAGCATTTAACTAGCAACAATCATGTTGCTAGCATGACGCTGACATGATTAGCAAATTGCTCGCATGACGCTGACATGATTAGCAGGTTGCTAGCATGACGCTGACATGATTAGCAGGTTGCTAGCATGACGCTGACATGACTAGCAAGTTGCTAGCATGACGCTGACATGACTAGCAAGTTGCTAGCATGACGCTGACATGACTAGCAAGTTGCTAGCATGACGCTGACATGACTAGCAAGTTGCTAGCATGACGCTAACATGATTAGCAAGTTGCTAGCATGACGCTAACATGATTAGCAAGTTGCTAGCATGACGCTAACATGATTAGCAAGTTGCTAGCATAACGCTAACATGATTAGCAAGTTGCTAGCATAACGCTAACATGATTAGCAAGTTGCTAGCATGACATGTACCCCTGGGGCGCGAATTTGGACATCTCTTGTGCCCCAGGGGTAAAATTTATACCCTTGTGCGTTGTATGTTCATGGGTCTACAACGGGACTAGTTACGCGCCAAACTTGTGAAAAGAAGAAGAAAGAAAGAAAGAAAGAAAAAAATTATAATAATAAGCCTGTGCGATGATAATAGTAGTGCTTCGCAATCACCACTAAAAAGACCTCTGATTTAAAATGTCCCCCAGTAGTAACATTATGTCCAAAAACATTTTACCCATGGTTCGTACTTCCGTAATCTGCCTCATTCCTAAAACTGTTATACAATATAATGTATCTGAGATGCACCACGTAACTATTATCATTAGCATTAGTATACGATTAAACAGCTATCTAATTTTAGAGTTTTTTTTAAACATCTATTTTACAAAAGTAGCTTGTCCCAGGTTTTTTTCCCCTCCCCAAATTAGCTTAGCTCCGTACGTCAGTTCTGTTGTTCAGAGATGTGATAAAACGTCTAAACTGATTTTTTGCCCACTGAGCCAATTTTGCCTCAGACATTAGATTGTAATGAAACAAACGTAGAAAATGTTCGAGCTCAAATTCATACTCCACATGCATCAACATCACAGCATTACTTTCAGTCACAAGCGTTATTTCATGATATTTCAGTGACGTATGCAAATATACAGACGGCTGACAAATGAAAAGAAAAATCAGCACGGTCGAAAAGGTTGATCCAAGCTCTGCTACAGGATTCAGATATTTCAGTTCGACATTAATTAGATAGCTGTGCTATAGCAGTGCACGTTCATGCATCTCTTAAAATTCTGTATCTCTCACAGCGCAAGACTGAAAAGCTCATTAATCATACGAGATTCAAATGCACATGCGAGCAGAGCCTAATGTAAAATGAAAATACTCTCATGCAAACACTCAGCGCAAAACGGTCTTAATCTGCAAACCTGTGGTATTTGATTTGTGTACACAGTAGTTTAATACGTTTAATATTAATTAAAAAAAAAAAAACCTACTGCAAACGTATTCTCTCTCTCTTTTTTAACTTCTGAGCTTTAAATCTGCCTTCACGCTCCGGTCGGCATGAGAGTAATATCTGCCCACTCAAAAGAATTTATTCATCCTAACACACACCACTGATTCGCACAGCAAGATCAGTGCTTCACTGTGAATCAAACTATTGCCAGATGAACTTTTCTTTCCATAATTTCTCATGCTGATGTAGGACATCGATCAAGAATATTAAGAAGAATTAAACACCCAAACCATGCCAGTTAAAAGTCCTCATCACCATAATGAGAGTCACTGCTTTCGCTTGCATTCATTACTCAGCTGTATGTTTTTAATATTAATTAACACTCATCCGTCCTTTTAAACTCACCACACACACAGACTAATTAACGTTACATTCATTTTCATCTTTCAAGAGAATGAGCGAGGAGCATTAAAAATCAAGGATGGATATGACCTTTAATATAAATTGTTGTAAGCACAAGAGGACATTTTTACCTTGCAGCTGCTGTCGTTGTAACAGTACCATTTGTCATTGGGGTTTTTCGCATAGGTCACATAGTGCCCCCCTCCCATGATTCCTGAATGGCACTGCAAAGGGGGGGGAAAAAACATCTGAGTGGGCAAAAATCTTCATAATATTACCCACACACACACACCAGAATCACCAAAATGATTCCTGAAAGGTCTGAGGAGAAAAGAAAGACCTACCGAAATTGCATATAAATTGTATATTGGTTCAAGACAGACTTCGTCTCTTCGGTGAGAGCTGCTGTCTAGCTCTGTGCTGGCGTCCGAGTGCCCGTTGATTTGCCCGTTATCCTGGCTCATGCCGTTTACCATGGCGACATCAGAGTCAGCGCTGGAGGGAACCAATGTCCAGGAAGAGTCCTGTGTATTGGGCTCTGAAATGGCTGCTGCCACGCGAGGCTCCACCTCTGTTACCACGCTCGGCTCCGGTTCTGGGCCACTCTCCTTACTGCTCTCCAGATTCTCTTTGCTGTTGGAGAGTCGGTGTCTACTACCGAGCTGGGGCAGACGCAGACGGCCCTGTCTCCGGCTTGAGCTTTTAGGGCTGTTACTGGGGCTGTTGCTTCTGCTCAGTGGACTGCATACTCTCCTAATTGAACTCGGGGTGCCTAGATGTAACAAACACATTTCATCTTTTAAGGAATATATAATTTTTTTTTTATATATACATAAACAACTTTACGTCAAATAAATTGGAAAACAGAGAATATATTAAAAACTTTTGTAGCCTGTGGCATACTGTAGGTAGAGAAGTCAGTCCAGAGACAGACCTTTGCCAGATACGGGAGGGCTGACGACAGAAGTGGTGGAAGTGGAAGACGCTGAGGAATCTCCACTGGCGAGTTTCTGGAGCTCCTCCACCAGGCAGTCGCTCTGGCTCTGCAGACTCCATGTGCTCTGAGCTTCACGTGGAGCCAAAAACGCACTGGGGTTGAAGCCCTCACGTGGGAACTTCACTATCTTCTGGGACTTGATCCAGCGACCATTCACAAACTGGAACCGTTTCAGATGAACAATCTGAACAAAAAGAAAAAACAAACCCAAACATTATATCTTTCATTGACCAGGTGAAATGTAAAAATTATGAATGCAAAAGCTGAAGTTCAAAGTTTTTTTTTTCTTTTCTACCAGTATGGGAGGCAGCCTCCAGAGGTCCAACTTCTTGGTTGCCAGACGATGCGTTTTGCACTTGGAGCAATAGTAGAGCTCGTCCTCACCCAACTCCTCTTCACTGGTGAAGGCCTTCAGACAGCTGTCCAGACTGATGGGCTCGGCTTGGGCACGTCGACTCTGTTCCACACTGGTGTGCTCCTCCACTATCTGCAGAAATCACACACACAAAACCACTTCATCAATAACCAGATGATATAAGCAGACTTGGACTTGGCAGTAACCCGCAGGTCTGTGGGAGAAATTGCATACTGCTATATAATAGTGCTATTAACATCTTTTTAGTTTGAGAATTTTTAAATGAGCAGTATGGTGTGGGTGTACGGTTCATCATCTATTCAAATATATGTTTTTATTAATTTAATTATGTAAGAACTGAAATAGATAAAGAAAAAAGAAAAATTCACCTACTAAATGAATGTCCAAGTTTCTGTCATTAATAAAACAAATACATTGACTATCTACAAAATAATCTACAGGACCTATCCTGTTGCAGAACACAAACGCACACACACTCATACACGCAATCATATTGGGGAAGGGGGGGGTTGCAGACCCCTCGTGGTGAGAATATGGTGGGAAAGAAGTATGGGGTGGGAAAGTCTTCTTTGAGAGAAAAAAATTTATCTACAGCCTCACTGCAGGACTCCAAAATGTTGCGTTTGGGCCAAGCGGCTCCTCTTTCCGCTACTATGGACAATCCTGAAACGGCAATAAATTTATACTGCGTGTCTTTGAACTGCGGAAGGAAACTGGAGCATTTTGTGAACACCCACCGAGCAAACACGTGAGCACCATACACACAGAACGGAGGTGTGATTTGGACCACCAACCCTAGAGACACGAGGTGACGGTGCTAACCACTAAGCCACAGTGCTGCCACTTATCATACCCAGAAGAAGCATGCTTTACTATACGTTTACCCCTGACTGAAAAATCATTTACACTGCTAATATGGGACATACTGTATTGTCTTGTCAGACTCGGACACAGGAACATGCTGAGATTAATACCATTCTGTACATAATTTCTTAACACAGTATCAGCAAATCTGCCACATTTAATGTATGTAGCAAATTCTTATATATATTTTGTCCTCCTTAAAATTCTTTATAAATAATAAAGCTCTACATTGCGCAGTCTATTATCCCAAGTAAGAACAAAACACATTCTCTGCTCACACCAGCCTGTGTGTGTGAGATTTGTGACAAACCGATAATGGAGACAAAGCAGCACAGATCCTAATTTTAGTTTTGATCCACTAAACCCTAATGAATGGTGCTAGGACACAGATTGTAGTGGCCTACATACTTGTTCAGAAAATGTTATCTGGCTGAAATTACTGTACATGCAGTAAATCTTAAACTTTAACAAGAACATCATCACCAATACAGACTTTGCATTTAAAAAAAAGCCGTTTGGATTAAAAAAAAAAATTGTTTACACAGTAATTCGATTTAAGTTAATAACATGTACACAATAATGTATTTTCATGCATGTGATCTTGGCAACTAATCATAATAGAGACATTTTTATACAACATAGATGCCTAGATACAACTTTTTTTTACTGTCTGCAACAGCACTTCTGGAGAGCATAATGTTTTACTTAATTAATAAATATTATACTTTTTATGTTTACTCAAGTGAGTACATCCCTCTAATCTCAGCAAATATTTTAGTTCATCTTCTCAAAGGACAACACTATAGAAATTGAACTTGGATATATTTTGTAGTAGTCAATGTGGAGCTTGTACTGTGTAACAGTACATTTTTAACCATGCAGAGTCACATGTCCTATTCATCATGTTCATGTGTTTGTCAGTGGCCGAGTACGTCTCCAGACCAGAACCCTATTGTGGCGTCCTCAACCGGAAGGTGGCGAAGCGCCATGTGTCCAACATCCAGCAGCTCCGTGATATCATTATCGGGATCGCAGCAACAACATGTGCAGCTCTGGTGAAGTCCATGCCCAGGAGGATTAAGACTGTGCTAGATAATGAGGCTCACCCAAAATATTGACACTTTGGACACAGTTTTGACATGTTCACTTAGGGTGTACTCATTTTCGTTGCCGACCATGAAGTCTGCATGTTGAGTTATTGCTAGAGGACAGTAAATCTGTACTGATATACAAGCTGCACCCTTGATTACTCTAAAGTATATATAATTTTAATTTCTATAGTATTCTACCTTGAGGAGATATAATAAAGTGGTTGCGGAAGTGTGAGGGTGTACTTACTTTTGTGAGATACTACTTTATATAAACATCATTAACTGATGTTGTTGTTGGTCTTTCAGCTGCTCCCGTCGAAGGCTTGCCAACTGATAATCAATGTTAATGTCATAGCTGATTGGTGTAGATGATGTAAGTGAAAGAAATGTGAACCTTTTGGAATTTCATGGTTTTCTGTATGGATTTGTCATAAAATGTGATCTGAATAATCTGAACAAATATAAATGTATCAACAACAACAACAACACAAATAAAAAAATTCTGCTCTTAGGGGTTATTCTGACTGGGCACCCACTTCTTGCTAGAGTAGCCACGCTCATAAAGTGTCTCCATTGATTTCAAGTCTTTAAATTCATTTTGTAACCCTTTCCAGCTTTACGTGAATCAACAATTCTTGATCATAGATCCTTTTTGGCGAGGCATGGCTGACATAAGTGCATTCTTCTTGTACAGAGTAAACTCCAAAAAAAGTCTGAGTGTTTCTTATTAGTCAAAGTAGCTCTGGTCCAGACCTGCAAACTCATTTTTTAAACAAGACTTCAGATATACTAACACATGACTAATTAGGTTTTTTGTTGTTGTTTGTTTGTTTGTTTGTTTAAGGTCATTAACTCAAGGATTCATACACTTTTCCCACTAGCACTATGAGTTTTTTATTGCAGTTCTCAATAGAGACATGGAAGAATCAGATTTTTTTTAATTACTTTAATAAAACATTATATTTACATTATATATATCATTGTATATATACGTACATTATATTTATCAGGACTCTTAGATGAAGATCAGATCACATTTTAGGACAAATGAATGCAGAAATTAAATATTTTTTTCTTGCCACTATACGTGGGCTTTTCTTAATATATTGCCACAGAGTTGTAATCACACAAGCGTCTATAACGTCTTTGTATTCTGTAGCATTATTACGGTTATGGTACAGGCATATCTGGGTGTGATGGTCAGGAATCCACATACTTTTGGCCACACAGTTTATCTAGTCTCAACTACAGCCACTGAATTTCTGTGGTTTTCTGATTGTTCGCACTATAATTACTGAAATGAAAGAAAAGCTTTAAAAGTGAGTTTGCCTGTAGTTGACTGCATGTGCAGTTATACTGTAGGAACTGTTAGTATCGTATATACCTCGAAACATGCTTTTTCAGCTCTGGCGTGGAACAGAAACAAATGGCATCTCTGTAAAAGCATTATCTCTTAAAAAAAAAAAAAGCACTCTAGAAGCAACAGACAGTGTCTATTACACAACACTTCATCTCCTATTGAAGAAACTTTACAATGGACATCAAAATATTTTTTAAAAGGGCATGAAATGACACTGAAAGGGACCGGACAGTTTAAATGTCCAAAAACTTATTACATATGCATTAGTGGCACTCACTCACTCACCCTTTCTTGGGAAGTTTGATACCGGAGGTGCAGGGCTGTGGGGTCCCAGTCTACAGCAATGTAAGCATTTCCCAGTGATGCCCTGTCCTCATTACATTCCACTGTACAACCTCTGCAGAACCTGGCAAAAATATGAGCACCCT
The DNA here is from genome assembly GCA_011419295.1 of Clarias macrocephalus. Classification (NCBI taxonomy): domain Eukaryota; kingdom Metazoa; phylum Chordata; class Actinopteri; order Siluriformes; family Clariidae; genus Clarias; species Clarias macrocephalus. The sequence continues at coordinate 132,945 of JAAGKR010001178.1, forward strand.
CGTCACTCGATGCAGCACTCTAACAGAGACACAGACTGACAGGAAAAACGGCTAACGGGTAACAATGGCTTACCTGTACCAAGGACACCAGGCGCAAGAATTTCCATCCTTTTGCACTGCCCGCAAGGTGAAAGGGTACTGGTAACCCAGGCTGTCATCACTGCAGTATAGCACGGTCCATGACATTAGAATAAAACTATGCTTGCTAGATAGACCTTTTGAATCTGACCATGATTAATACTATGTGTAATGATGTAATATAATTAACTAAGAATGCACTGACCAGTCTTGGGCATGGTTGCTAGCCTCCTGAGGGGGCAAGGGGCTGGCTAGACGGGACACCTGTATCCACACAGCATCGTACAGATCCTTTTTACTGGTGTGCACAGTGCAGGGCACAATGAGCGGCATGCCGAACAAACTGGGCCGGTTCTTCTGAGACGACAGGAAGTACAGCTCTGTCCGCATCTAAAGAAGAGAACGACAGAATCGATGCTAAGACACAAAGATTCCTCACGGTGCTAGTGTTCAGTGGACTGAAGGACAGAGTCTGCATGAGTTACCATCTTTCTGTGCATGGCGATGATGTAGCCAGTGAAAGGACTGTCCTGAACCGGGGTGGCGTGACCATTGGGAATGCCGTTGGCAAGACACTTTTCCGAACCGGGGGGCACCACTGTGCTTGGTGTGCCATTAGCCGAGCTCATATCCTCAGATCCGCTGCGGACAGGGGTGCCAACTGTGCCGTTGGGAACGGGAACGGGTTTCTCAGCGTGGCCGTTGCGAGCGATGCCATTTCCTATCAATGTATTGCCTAGACAGAACAAACAGGACGAAAGAAAGAATCAGACAAACAATAGCTTGTGTGGATTAACAAAAATTATAATCTTTTTTTTTTTTAAAAAGGACCGTCTCGCTCACCTGCTGGTGCAGGAGAAGTGATAGAGGTGGGAGAACCAGGCACAGGAATCTCGAATGCACACAGGAAGCCATTTACAGACAGACGCACTTTCTGGTTGTCTTGAGGAAAGTTCTGGGAACACAGAGACATTCGCTGAAATGGATATCAGCAGGATAGGTAAGAAAAAAATAACTAAAAAACAAACAAACAAACCAAAAAAAAAATCACAAAGAATGTGATGTGACTCAACAAATAGCAGAGTTACTCTTTTAAACGTTTTCAAATGCATTTTATTTCTCTTATAGCTGAACAATTTGTCAATAGTTAAACTGAATTCAAGTTTATCCGTATAGGACGGTGTCACAAGGCAGCTTTACAGGAAAAGAGCATTTTAGATCTAAATCAGAAAAAACATAAGGAAAAGAAAAACATATAACTTGTAACTGCTGTATCAGTTTGACGGGTAAGTCGGGGTGACGGTGGCAAAGAAAAACTCCTCGAGATGACAACTCAAAGAAACCTTGAAAGGAAACAGACTCGAAAGGAAACTCTATAATAGCAGATAGTGTGACCATAAGTCAGTCGCTGCTATATCTGTGTGCGCTATAATGGTGAAAGTTCAATTATATAACAGGAAAGGTGTTTAAGTCAATATAAAGTTCACTTTCAGTGACGGAGGCTCAGTTCATGGTAATTTCAGTTCTTAAACTGAATATAAAAATGTGACTCCAGTCGCAAGCCAGCACAAAATTAAATGAGTTCAATTATTTTGCTTATTAATGACCAGCACATAATTGTTTTTAACATTCATTGTTATAATTAAAAGTCCATGAGACAAATCCTTTTAATCACTCTTAAGTTAATACGATTATTAAATGCAGCTTGTCACGTAACCTCTGGTGCTTGACCTGTCCTGAGAATCCTCCATTGCAACACGGACTATCATGACACAATATCATGTTTAAATGAATCCACAGTGATGTGATGGCGAGTTCAGCTCACCTTGATGTTCGAGGAATGGACCTCAGCCAGGAGGATCTGCTCTGGCTTTAGGCTGCACAGTTCACTCAGCTGCTTCTTCAGCCCTGTATACTTCTCATCCATGTTCAAACGGAGACCGTAGCGCACCGGGGTGGACCCGTCCAGTTTAATGACTGTAAAACACACACGTGACATGAACGACTAGACCAGAAGATTTTAAATAACCATCATTTTTCATCTGCTGCACCTCACCTGTGATCTCCAAGTGCATGGAGCTGTCCATTGGAAGGGGCAGAGACAGGAAGTTAAAGGGGTCAAACCGAGCGCTGATGTGGCCGCACGTTTTGCACTTGACTTGGGACTTGAGCTGGCCATGGAACAGGTCCACCACGATCGAACGGTTTCTTCTTAAGTGGTTGTCCCAGGCCTAAAACACACACACACACACACACAATGCCTTAATGGCACTTTAGGTAATACATGGTACAGCATTTCGTACAGAACTCTTGTCTTTCATTAGTGCTACAACATCATCGTTAAGGCTAATCTACCCCTTAAGGAGGTTGCAGCTGAAAAACAGATTTTCCTTCAATCAAGCAGTCTGTGTCTCTGAATCGAGAGCTCTCTCTAAAGAGACCATGGAAATGACTAACAGCCCGACACTGACCTCGGTGGCCACTTCCGCGTCTGGCCGTCCGTCGCTGTCCTTCAGCTCCACGTAAGGCTTCTCGTGCACCCGGTTCAGGTCCTCATGGAGCCCGTCCAACAAAAACGCCAGCAGCTCTTGAGAGTCCTGCTGCTGGAAGCCGTTGAATCTCGGCGCGTACTTTGCTATCGTCCACTGCACGAAATATGACATCGACTTTAATAAGGGTGCTTTGGAAATAAGTGGGAAGAATTTCTCAAGCAACGAATGATAAATGACTAGGTACAAAAAAAATGCCGACCCGGAGCTTTAGCGGCGCGACGTTTTTTTGTGTTCCGCTCCAGAGTTCTTGCACTAAATCTCCGTAGCATTTGGCCATATGGCCTCGCATTCCTATGGGGTTGGTTCTGTCAAGACAAGAGTAGCGTATCAAAGTCAGACTCCCATATAAAAAAGCTAAATCAAACACGGCCTCAGAATGATTCGCTTTAAAAACACAAGTACAGACTTGCTTTTCAGTCCCTTCCTCACCTGTTCAGCTCATAGAGGTGTCTCCCTGAGATGAAGTAGTCCGTGAGAGGTTTGGTGTTGCTCACACACTGAATACTGGAGTTCATAAAGCATGTATTCCCCAGGTTACTCAGACCTGTAGCACCTTTCTCTGTAGGAACTTTAGAAGGAAATCACAAGACGTTTAACTTCCACACAATTCGTAATACGTTTAAATTCGACACAAAACACAGTGGAGGTGATGAGTCATTCCTGTTAGCTTTCATACTCATTTTAATTATTCATGCAATTACATCTGGTTTTATTGGATTTAAGGGATCGATATTAAACGTTCCAGCAGATACAGAACCTCATGAGTTTCACGCTGTTTTTGGCATGCCGAGGTGCTCCATACACTCCATTTAATAATCCACTTTCATAGGGAAATTATTACAGAGTGAAAATCAGCATTCTTCAATGAGGCTTTTATTTCCCCCAGAACCTCGAAATCTTACCTTTGTGTCGGTCCATTTTGCTGCTGTTGGCGATGAAGGACATCTCCTCTGGCCAGCTCATGTCTTTGTTTCGAACTAGCGAGAGACAGAAATAAAAGAATTTGCTTGGGATATTTACGTTAATTTGCAGAAGCACGTGAAGCCTATTATTTTAGGACGGAGATAAAGTCTCAGACATACCCTCAATCACTAAGTGCTGCTCATCTTCTATTTTCAAACTCTCTAAAGTGTGATCTTCGTCATCCAGGAGGGTGAGGTTATTCTAGAGAGAGGATGTTTAGGAATTGGAAGGGCAAGGAGTTAAAAGCTGCGCCTTAAACGTACTGTACAACCTGTTCAAGTAAAATATTTGGATATGTGTTGGTGTCGTAAAACACATGTTAATGAAATACACTATTTTGGCAAAAGTATCCTTCTTCACATGTGTATGAACTGGAGTAACATCCGATTCTGTTCCGACATGACTGCGCACCAGTGCACAAAGCAAGGTCCATAAAGACATGATGAACATGAGTTTGGTGTTGGCCTGCACATTCAACCCGATAGAACAACTTTGGGATGAATTAGAGCGGAGACTGCAAGTCAGGCCTTCTTGTCTAACATCAGTGTCTGACCTCACAAATGCGCTTCTGAAAGAATGCTCAAAAATTCCCATAAACACACTCCTAAAATCGTTGGTCTTTCGACTGACCCACACAACAACTTGGCAGATGTTTTTTTTTATTTTTATTATTATTATTTTATCCCGATTTTAGTCGTTTCCAATTCCTCCCCGTCACTAGGGGGCTCCCACATTACGCTACTACTACCACTCAGTCGGGGGGTCGAAGACTATCACGTGTTTCCTCTGAACCACGTGACGCCAGCTGACCGCATCTTTTCGAACTGCTCGCTCACGCACCGTTGTGGGCGGCGTAACACACTCGGAGGGCAGCGCTATCCGCTCCAGATGATAGGGCGAGCGCTTTACCACTGCGCCACTCGGAGGCCGTGGCACAGGTTTTACATCAGATGCCCTTCGTACTGCTGGCATTGCTGCATCTGAAAGACCAACACCACCACGCCTAACCCTTTTAAAGCCCTCCCAGAAGAGTTGCAAAGGGGGCGGGGCCAACATCATAATAAAACCCTATGGATTAAGAATGGGATGTTACTCAAGTTCATATGCATGTAAATGCAGGCGAGCGAACACTTTCGGCAATTTAGTGTATAGTAGTGTAGAGTTATGTGCTATAGCGCGGGGCAGTTACGGAGAATCTCACCTCGCCGTTGTAGAGCCAGAGGCGCATGTCTTCTTCTTTGATGCGTAACCTCTGTGACAGGTACTCGTGGATGTCCTTAATGCTGCTCATCCTGCTGAAACATCCCGTGTACGCCAGCACGCGCTTCAGGGGGGCATTCGGTGATGGCATGTTACCTGTAGCAGGGTGGGGGCCGGGGGGGGGGGGGGGGGGGGGGGGGGGT
>JAAGKR010001179.1:0-45178 GCA_011419295.1 Clarias macrocephalus
CTCAGTATGGAGTCTCCTATAACCAGAGCTCTTTCAGGTTTCTCAGCGGGGCATCACTGAGGAGAGCGAACCTGTTGGACACGTGAAGCGCAGAAGAGGTGTGCTCCGGTGGGCTAGCCTTAGCGTTAGCTTTGGCTGAACGAGTATGCCGCCGAGTCGTCACCCACTCGCCCCGCTGTGAGGGCTCTACTGCCGGAGTCGGGAGCTGGTTATCTCCGCCTGCGGCACCCAGACTTTCCGCTACGGGAATAACGCTGCTCTCGCGCTCTCTAACCTTCTCTAGAGTCTGGATGCGCTCCTCTAATGCTAATATCTTCTCCGTCAGGGTGCTCACTAACACACACCTATCACAAATAAAATTATCACTAATGACGGAGGAAGAATGTCTAAACATCCTGCACTCTACACACTGAGCGAGCTGAATGGTGGACATAGTAACGTACCTTTGTGCCGGAGTTGTGATTATTTGCTGATGGATTCGCTTGTTGTTGGTCAGATGATATGCGCGTTTTCTCAAAAAGCGCAAAAACTGATCAAGTCCAGTAGTATCAAAGCGTAAAAACTAGTTTGTTATTTAGTAAAAACGGGAAAAATATATAATTATAAAAAAATATATATATATATATATAATCTAAAACGCTGTTACAAACAAACGAGGAACTTTCGCGGGAAAAATACGAAAAACAGGAAGCTACGTCAACAGGAAGGGGACTACCGACAGTCACTCAAAAAGGGTAGCCAAGATTAATCATGTGGCTTCCATGGGATATTTCCAAGGTGAAGGCCAAGAAAAAAAGTACACAAAGGCATTGAAAAGTCAGATCATTTCAGCATGGCATGTAATGCAATTAATTAAACATACATCAAGGTATGTATCGTATTTATTTATTTTTTTGGTTCTAATTTCTTAATTATAGCAAGAGGTATTGCGTAATATATGAATCACCTCACTCATCAATGAGTGAATCACCCTGAGTTTACACAGGTTCTCTTTGTGTAATATTTAATTAGCTTAATGACCGGAACCATTTAACTGGGTGTCATGCATAACATTTTTTAACAGATTTTTAATTCTAAATTTAAATAATTTCTACAAATTTCCACTGATCAGCCATAAGATGAATGCCACAAATCACCACCACCTTGTTTATCAATTAGATGTCAATAAACTGGTAACCAGGTCACAATTAAAGGCTAGTCTGTCCGGTCCAATTCCACAGAAAAGACAAAGCAGCAACAATCACCAAAAAAATTAATGGTGGCTATGAAACAAAAGCATGAGAACACCCACTATACTATATTGTGCACTACACGCAGGGGTTAGCAAGCAACAAGCACAAGCCCTTAAACACAGCCTTCAAATTCGCCAGATTCATACTCAGGCCAAACAAGTCCCATCCATGGAGGCCCCACCCCACAACCCACAGCACCTCTGCCAATCTCACGACAGCCACTACTGCACACTGTGTTCTCCCTGTGCTTGGTGGTATTTACTTTGGCTTTCTCCTAAAGTCCAAAAACATGTAGAGATTGCTAATTGGCATTGTGAGTCAGTACCCTGTGATTAATTGGCCCAAACCCTAACCCTGTCCAGGGTATACCCTACAGTGTGCCCACAGGCTCCTGGGATGGGCTCTGGCTTCCTTCAACCCTGTACATGATAAGCAGTACTGTATACATGTGTTTACTGGATATTTGACCTCTGATGTTTTTATCAGATTTTGTCTATTTGCCTGAGCCTTTTAATAAAACCTTGCAAGTGAAGTTTACTCTGTCTCTCTCTTGTCAGCCATGCTGCAGCCGCCTGTTATCATCAGTTGGTTTTCTGATCTGGGTCCTGCTCTAACTTTGACAAACCTCGTTCTGTTCCAGGATGCCATCTCAGTCAATTCATGCACTGCCATGTGCTGCCTACAGCTCCATCTGCCTACTGCCCTTACTGCCACATCCTCTACAAAAGGTTCTCCTCCTTTGTCTCCTCCTGTGTTCACCAAGTTCTTGCCTGGAGACTCAAAGAAAACATGTACAATGTCATCAGGAATAGTCTTATGCATGTGAATAAATCTATCTTTATATTTATATTTAAGATCTTTACTTACATTTAATTTTTTTATTTATATTTAGCATTTATATTCATACATTTATGGCGGCATAGTGGTGCAGTGGTTAGCACTTTCGCCTTGCATCCTCCAGGGTCAAGGTTTGATTCCCGTCTCTGTGTGCATGAGTTTGCATGTTCTCCCTGTGCTTGGTGGGTTTCCTCCAGGTACTCCGGTTTCCTCCCACAGTCCAAGGACAGGTAGGTTCCCAAATTGGCCACAGTGTATGTGTGTGCCCTGCGATGGATTGGCACCCTGTCCAGGGTTTATCCCGCCTTGTGCGCTAATGCTCCTGGGGTAGTCTCCAGGTCCCCCGTGACCCTGAATACAGGAATAAGCAGTATAGATAATGATTGAGTGAGTGAGTGAGTGAGTGAGTGAGTGAGTTGCTTTCTTACTGTAACAGAAAAAAAAACTAAGAAAGAAAAGTTTTTTTTTATGCTCTTTGGGGTGTACATGTCCTTTTTAAATGGTCTAAGATATTTTGAGGTATGCAGATTATTAGGTTAAATGTGCAAGAATCTGAAGTGAGGATTCTCTAGTAAAAAAAAAAAAAAGGAATGTATTAAAAATACTGTATATTCAAATCTTCTATAGTACATTTAAAATATGTATCAGTTAATACATAAATAGTGTACTAATATGCTTCTCCCAATTTTTGGAATTAAACATACTTCAAAATAAATGTATTATAGTTCACCTTCCAGACATATGTAATAGGAAAATATACTGTGAAAATACAGTGTAATTTATAAAGCACACTTATTTAAACTTTGTTTTTCATTTTATTTTTGGACGGTGGGGGGAAACCGGAGCATACGGAGGAAAATCTCCAGACACGGGCAGGACATGCAACTTAGATGCACACAGACCCATGGCAGGAATCAAACGTTTGACACTGGAGGTGCAAGGCCACAGCGCTAATCACAACATCACTGTGCCACCCATTCTCAGTATATTTTCATTTAAATTTAAATGTACAGATGTGGCCATTAAGAATGCACATTTTTTCCCACAAAATGGCGCAATTCGGCACGAGTCATGCCACGAAATCCCACAAGCAAAATGTGGAAATTTCAATAAATATGTTGTGCTTCACTGAATATCTGCCAGATGGTGCATGGAAGGACTTTATCTAAAAGCCAGACCAAGTACAACAAAGAATTGTGTATTATTGTTTTATTCTAAAACAACAATATTGTTTCCAATGCTGAAGCAAACATGAATTTTATTTTGTTTTACAATAGATCTTTCATGATGACTGTGTGTATATGTGCTTCATATTTTGTTCATAATAATGAAACGAGATGCCCAACATCGTGCTTTAAAATTCATAATAAAAAGTTTCTTCTATAGTTTTTGTAATGTCTTAACAGGGACAAAACAATGAAAGACATGGCAAAGCCTATGTCTAATTGGTTTTAAAATTTATTTAATTTCCTGATAGTAGGCTATCCGATAGTGTTAACTTGCGAATGCCCTGATTCGTGAATATGTCAACATATCTTCGTTAAAAGGTAAAAAATATGTTGACTATAATGGCTTTTCAATAAGCTGCTTCACTGGTAATATTTGAGGAAGAACAGAGAACATGCAAAAACGAAGTCGATGTCTCAGTTTATTTGTGCTCCATTAACGATTATCTTGAATTCACATGTTGAGCGTATTCATCAATATTACAAATCCATAATCAATGGCACAGCATTAAAAATTGTCCTCCCACACTCTACTCTGTTGTGCGATCAAAAACTGTGTGCTTTCTGGCTCTTATACTGGTGCTATCATTATACTGTGTCACAGTGCCATCAAGTGACCAAAGAAACTTTACAATGAATGGCTCCAACATCGACACTGAGCACCTTTAGAAGACATGAATAAACAAAAAAAAAAACTTAATTTTTTAGCAAATATTCTTATATGCACACACAGTGCTTCAGGCTTTTTATTATAATAATAATAATAATAATAATAATAATAATAATAGTAATAATAATCATGTTTTTTTTTTCTGTTTGTGTTCAGCATTGAATAATTATTTCATCCATTTGACCACGGCTGGAAATAATAGCTGGAATGTGATTGTGAATTTATGACTGAAATAAAGCTGTTCATCGATGTGCATAAACCTCGACTTGTGCATAAACTTTCACTTTACAAAAGGGAAAGTGTTTTGATCAAAAGGCAGTTCATTGCCAGCAGTTCATTTTGCTGGCAAAATACATTTTAGGCAGAGACGTTTGCCTTGGTCTTGTTAATTAATTTTAAACCCCTCAATTCTGCCAATTCCCTCATCAGTGAAACCAGTTTAACAACTTCACACCTATCGTGAATGAAAGGTGAGAAGAGGAATTATCAAACTGGGCACGCTGTTGGCAAATACTGGTGGGGGCAGGATAAGATAAATTAACAAGACAGAGCGGACGTCTCTGCCTAAAATTTATTTCCCCAGCAAAACATAAAATTGATTAAATAAAAAATTTAAATGTTTAATGATGCCAATTAAATCAGACTTCATAGTTGGATTTGATACTTTTTGATTTGAATACTTTTCTTTTTATGTACTGTATGCTTTCTCTGGAGAATAAACAAACCTGGTAGATTGTCTTGAAAGTCTTGGGCAGTGGACGACTGGCAATCTGGAGCATCACGAAACATTGAAATGCAATTCTTATGCAGATAAAAAAAAAACTACATAGCAAAATTGTTATATTATATTATGAATAAATCGGCTCACATTGGAGCACGCTCTCGTGTTGGAAAAGCCAGCGTTTATCTAGTGAGTAGCCTATATATTTGAGTTTGTTTAAGTTCTGGAGGAGTATGTCTGAATTTTTATCGATAAATCGCATGCGTTTATCAGCCTTTTGATCAAAATGCTGCCTTTTGTAACATGAAAGTGCGAGCTTTAAATGAATTTTAGATTCATTTAAGAGCATGATAAGCCACAGGGTCCCTGAGATCAATTCAATTCAACTTTATTTGTACAGTGGAACCTCGGATTGCGAGTACCGTGGTTTACGAGTGTTAATAATTTTTTTTTCACTCTTGCAAGTATTAGTTTACGCACGCCGAGTATCATGTATCATGCATGCGACTCTTATTTTGACACCGAGCGTCACTCTTGCGCTGCGGAATTGTGTCTAATTGTCTCCTCTTCTAGGTCTTAGTGCTTGTCTCTTACTTGCATAATCAACATCTCCCTCTCTCTTTCAGCGTCTCCTATGTCTGTGCGTGCGCATAATTTGACACTGACACTGTAAGCATATTTTAATTACAGTAAATATACTTGTGCATGCAACAATATGATAGAAACTATTAATCTCAGTAAAAGAACATAGAGGTGAGGTAAGGAGACAGAGGTGAGCCAAGGACAGTGTGATGTCACAGTAGCAAGAACCTGCAGCATGGACTTAAATGAACTCTAGACAGGTAGCCATCTCGGATGTGAGAGGCTTAGTGGACAGTGTGTACCAAACAGACCCTAGAGATGATGTAATCTTTGTACCCTGAGCACGGTCTCTTAGAAGGACCAGGCCCGGAGTCATCCTTCCTGACATAAGTAAGACCGTTCTTGTGTAGAAATTGTGTCAATGATCCATCAGACTCATTTTGGCAAAAACTCACTGAGGCTCGGTCCGCAACAGGTTCAGTAGGAGTGTAATCCTCAAAGGAGTTCTGGAAGCCGGGCACTAGGGCTAGTCATAGAGGGCAAGGGGGTCTGAATCACTGGCAGCGTAGGAACGACATGTGTTGCTCGGCAGTGAGACACAGTAAGAGGGAAAGAGTAAGGGAGAGAGAGAAGAGACAGAGATATATCAGTTGAGTATGCTCACAGTCACATAATGTATAAGGTGAATGTGTATTTAGTGCAGAGTGCAAGCAGGGACTCCAGCAGGACTAACTATGACAGCATAACTGAAAGAAGGAAACACAGACCTGAGAGCTCCCTGAGATGTAAAGCAACCAAGTACTTTACTGTCAGCAAACCTGAGTGATCAGTAAGAGTTGTGAATGCAGCATCAAAACAGACCAGTTCACCATAATACTCATCCATGCGGCTCCTTTGCTACGGGAAATATATTTACAAGAAATGCTTGGCTAAATAAATAGGTTTTTAGCCTAGACTGCAGAGGTGGAAAGAGTACCAAAATTTTGTACTCAAGTAAAAGTACTGTTACTTCAGTGAAATTTTACTGAAGTACAAGTAAAGTTACTATTATAGAAATCTACTAAAGTAAAAGTAACAGAGTTACTTTTTTTTTTTTTTTTTTACAGCGGGGGTGGGATGAGGCATTCTAACGTAGTTCAAAAAAGATGAGCAGATATAAATTTCAAACTAGTTGTTTTTAACTGTAGGAACACCTTTGCATAATAAAGCTGTTGATTTTCTTCTGCTTGAAAATCAAAGTGGTCACTTAAATATGGCGTTACGTCCCAGTCTAGTGTCGGCCGTACAGCAAAAGAATGGTTCAGGGTTCTATTTAAAACTGTATTTTAAACAGGAGAAGTATATGGCAGAAAGAACTAGATCCAGTCATTAACTGATGAAATAATGATGTTCGTATTCCTCACACACCCACACACAACAGGAGGAGGCTCAGATTCAGGGTGAAGATAGGCCAAAGTAATAAACAAAATGGTATTTATATTTAGTAGCTAGATTACCTGCAAAAAAAAAAAAAACACAAAAAATACAGGTACCTTCCCTGATTCCCTAAACCAAAAACAGTGAATAAATTCCCTCTTCCCAAAATAAATGGCAGCCACGCCCCTACTACTGGTCAGTGAACAAATATACAGCGAACAATTATCTACAAATATATACAAAGACCAACCAAACCAAAGGGGCAAAGCAATAATCAATGTCAATGGGAGTCAAAAAGTCAAAACCAGAATACACAACCAAATATCAAAACACCAAAATCACCATCTCTTTCCTCTTTCCCGCGTCTCTCTCCGGTTTATATATGGTCGTGCTGGTTGATGACGTTACTCTCAGGGCTGAAGCGACCGTGTAGAACGTCAGGTAGATGCCGATGTGGGGACAGTCAGAAAACCTGGAGTGGAGTCTTGAGCGGCGCGCGACCAGGACACTATACACACGCGAGCACAACGAAGCATTCATACAAAGCATCATATTTTTATTCTCTTTGCATTTTCATTCATTTTTTTACTCAGTAGTGAATATGATTTAAAATGTAGTGAAGTAAAATACTTCAAACAAAACATACTTAAGTAAAAGTCAAATTACAGATTTTAAAAACTACTTTAAAAAGTAGAAGTACACAAAAAAAAAACTACTCAATTACAGTAACGCAAGTAAATGTAATTCCTTACTTTCCACCTCTGCTAGACTGAACATTAATTGAACAGCTATTCCATAACTTTGGGACTTGAAAAAGAGAAAGATCTGTCCCCTGCTGTAGTTTTCACAATACGCGGTACTGACAAGCAGCATGCATTCTTTGATCGAAGTAGGTGTGGTGAATCCTAAGATACTAGCAATTCACGCACATACTGCGTTGTGAGACTATTTAATGTTTTATATGTAAAAAGTAGTATTTTGAAATTGATGCAAAATTTCACTGGGGGCCAGTACAGTGTGGATAATATACAGTAGGGATGAGTGCTTGTATCTTCTGGCTTTAGTAAGGACTCTTGCTGCTGCATTATGGACTAACTGAAGCTTGTCTATGCACGTCGGCGTTACAGTTGTCCAACCTAAAGGTGATAGATGCATTAGCTACTTGTTCTGCAACGTTTATTGATAAGTTCATCATCTTGGCAATATTTCTGAGGTGAAAACATTATATACTGGTAATGTTATCTACATATGCTTTAAATGAAATACTGGAATCTATAAATCACACCAACGGTCCACCTGGAGGAGAAGGAGAAGCTTCCACCACCAATTTATATCGGAGCATCACCTAGACATCCAGTGGTTCATCAGACATCACCTTCATTAAGTTAAACACATCTGTAAATTTATGCTTACTAACCCCTTGTAGCGTGGCCACATAAAAGGGGCATTTTAAATAGCAGGTTAATGATGGAGTTGATAAAGCTCACCTGCACCCTAGAAATGGACCCGAGATGGTTTAAATTGTCCCATGACGGTGTTTGGTTTCGGGTTTAAGCTCTCGCGAGCACGCGCAATCGCCACGCGAGGGAACCCAGATGTTGCACCGCGTCACGTGACCCGGTATAAAAGAGGAACCGGCAAACATGTCGGGGTGGAGAGATGAGAGTATACAGCGCTGTTTCAGAGAGTGAGAGATTGATTGTCGGGACCAGTGGATTATTTTCCCTTGCCGGATTTATCTTTGCTAGACCACTTCAATACCCATCCTTTTCCGTTTTCGAGCTCCCGGATTTAACATCTTATACCGGTGAGACCGAACCATCTCTCCCGCCACTCACTCGCAATAACAACCCGGACTTTGGACACTGCTTTACATACATACGCACACACATACATACGCACACACACACACACACACACACCTTTGTATATTTTGTATATTTATTTGTATATATTGTTATTTGGTTTTGGTGCACCTTTTTGTTTATTAGTTTTCTTAATACACGTTGGGTTTAATTTTGAATCATTGTGTTGCGTCATTTCTTGTTTCGCTTGGCCTACACCGTACTGGAAATAGATTTTAAGATCCCCTTTTTTGTAACTGAGTTTAACAACAAAGCTGAACGTTACACCCTAACTGATGAAGGTGTATATCATTTACCTCCAGATCTGGTCCTTCTCTTCTCCTTTTTATGTGTGTGGTGGTGGTGCAGAGGTTTGGACCAGTTGTCGTAGCAGTTCTTGTTGCTGCATATCTAATTCACATGTAACCCAGTGCAGAGTGCAGACTGGATGGAAAAATCAGGTGATAAACACCCCTTGATAGCTCCCAAACAGTTTAATCAATCATCTTAATTTAAGGCAGGGCTAACTCAGTGGTTAGGGTGTTGGACTGCTTATCGGAAGCCCTGGTTCAAACCCCAGCACCCCCACCATTATTGGGCCTTCGAGCAAGACCCTAAACTGGTCATATGTGTAATATGTAATGAGGGGAAAAAGCTCTGAAGCTTCCACATAGTGGTGTCTGCCATATGCCACAAATGTACATTTTTCATGCTATTCAACATAACATGTTTTCTAAACAGACCAAAATTGAGCAGCTAGGAGTCAGTTGAGCAAAGTGGTTTAGCATCTTTATCAGATGGAACACCATCACTTACCAACAGTTTCACACTTGGGTTAGGATAATTCAACTAAACTTTGTAGACCTAGCAAATGTTTCGATTTAAGGGGTACATGCAAAATTGTAGGCCATGTGCCTAACTGGTTCCGGATCAGTGAAACAGGAATTTGGAGAAAACAGTTAGTCATATTCCATAGACAAGTAATAGTGAGCCATCCTGGTTGGAAGGAGGGATTGGGCAAATTCTCTTCGACTATTGACTATTTGACTACACCATTGATCACAGATTGGAAAATGTTGTAGGAATAAAGGGAATGGCCCTATCCGTTATTAGTTTGTACATTTAAATGTTGACAAAATTGGCTGTTCTCAAGTGGAGTTTGGTGTTCCACAGGGTTCAGTTTTAGGCCCACTACCTTTTTTCTCTTTACATGCTTTCTCTGGACAGCATAATTCTTAAGCATGGTATTAGTTTTCATTATGTTGATGACACATACATCTCAGCAAACCCAGATGAGAAAAACCATCTTACTAAATTTTAGCAATGTATGAAGGACATAAGAGACTGAATGCTAATTAACTTCCTTTTGCTTAACCCTGATAAGACAGATGTGAAATTTTCATTCGCCAGAGTTTTTAAATATAATTAGAGCTTAAGTCATAAAAAGACATATGTTGTATTGAAAAAAATACCTCAGTGATGTTAATTTCCACATCTGAAACATGAAAAGTCAGAACCAGAGCTATTGACATTTACTGTAACATAATGAGTTAAAAACCTAGTTAAAAAGATAAACATTGGTTAAATGTTTAGATAGATGACCAAGTTTACTAGCTGAGAATTTTATTTGTATAAAAAAATTAACTGTTATGTTTGTTGTTAATATTTTAAAAATGTTACATGTAAAGACAAAACTTTAAATATGGAAAATACTGGATGAATGCACTTCCAGAATAGAAATTTAGCATAATGGTCTTAAATTTGTGCAAATGTTTCATATGATTTTTTCACTGATTTTGTTCTACTAAATAATATTTATGCAGTATAATCAAAACCTCTTAATTAATTATCATTCTTTGTGGTTGTTGTTTTAGTTTTATTCTATGTGCTTTACAATGTCAAACAACATTCAAATGCAAATAATGCACTATTAGCCTTTTTTCCCATTTCCCCCACTCCTATTAATCTTAGTTGTTCACAACTATACATTCAGATTCCTCCCACAAAAACACACTGAGGCCAGGCAGGGCAACAAAACGTATGCTTCTCCACTTTAAGCTAACTCAAGTCATCTTATGGGGATTACTTTTAGCCTTAAGATACTAGATAAGCTTTATACTTTTTGTCATGGTTCCCTTGTAACTATGGTGGGTTTCTGGTTTGCAAGAAGTTTTTTTTGTATTCAGTAAGTTGATCCTACTAACTTTGTAAACTAAGTGACCCTTTTGTGAAACAATACTATTATGTATTATTATCTTAAAATTGAATTAAAATAAAACTCTCACAGTCACGTTTATAAATTCTGGAACAAAGATTTTTTTTTTTTCATTCGGCCTCTGACTAGCACATTAATGAATGAAGTCAAGACATTAGTCTTAAATTCAAGGGGTTTGATAAAAATGTATGGCATTAACCCTTCAGGAATTACACCCGTTTTTGTACATACACCATATTTTGCGGTGCTCATAAGTAATAGGACAAATGTAAGAGTTGCCTTTACTACTTGGATGAAAATGACTACCTCAAGATAGAACCCATGGACATGACTAAATGTTAAGTTACTTTAAGTCTCAAGATGGGTGGGTCAGGTCTTTATTGCTACTGCCTTTGTTAGGGGTATGATTATCGCTTCGGGTGCGAGAGGTCCCGGGTTCAAATCCCGGACAAGCCCAAACTTCTGTTACGTCCCAGTCTAGGGTTGGGCCACACAGTACAGATCTGGCCATTACATGAAAAAATAACGTGCCTACCATTTTTTTCTGTTCGAATTTAAAGATGCACATCACAATGTACTGAAGCTCAGCACATCTTATTTCCTTGTTTTAATCTATAATATTGTGAAATAATATGTAAAATGTATTTCGCGTATATGCTTAAATATTCAGTTTTATTTATGGACATGTGTATTATGTTTGATCTGCATTATTGTGAGACGCGATGAATTTCTGGCGTTTTTATCGATAGATCGCTTGGGTTTATCAGCCTTTTGATAAAACGCTGTCTTTTGTAAAGTGAAAGTTTATGGACAAATCGGGGTTCAAGGATGCCAATGAACAGCTTTATTTCAGTCATAAATTCACAACCACATTCCAGCTATTATTTCCAGCCATGGTCAAATAATGGATGAAATGCTGGACACAAACAGAAAAAAAAAACATTGTTTATTATTATAAAAAGCCCAAAGCACTTCGTGTGCATATAAGAATATTAATAGATAATATATAGATTTTTTGTTCATTCATGTCTTCTGATGGTGCTCAATGTCGACACATTTTTACGTTTTAACGAAGATATGTTTGCATATTCATGAATCAGGACTTTTTAACACTAATTGAACAACAGGTCTTAACTTCATTTTTAAAGATGGGCACGCGTGTGCAAAAAGACGGAGTACAACAAAGAATACGAAACTGTATAATCTTTAATAAAGTTAGCCCAAAACAATATCGCCTCCAATGCTGAAGCAAACATGATTTTGTTTTTGTCTTAGTCTATTAAGACTCGCGCTCCGAGGTGAACACCTACAGAACCCCCAGTTACTGTAATCCCTCTTCTCACCTTTCATTCATGATAGGTGTGAAGTTATCAAACTGGTTTCACTGATGGGGGAATTGGCAGAATTGAGGGGTTTAAAAAGAATTAACAAGACCGAGCAGATGTCTCTGCCTAAAATGTATTTCGCCAGCAAAACATAAATAGATGGTTAGAAATAAAATGGTTAATGGTATCAATTAAATCAGACTTCATAGTTGGATTTGATACTTTGAGTGTAATTCATAAGTTTCCTGAATGTATTCAGATTTTGTAAAATAACAAAACCTGTTTTTTTCCTGGACCTTTTGTCCGCATCACAATGAACTGAAGCTCAACACGTCTGCTTTTATTGTTTTAATCTGTAATATTTAAGTGAAATACGTTTTGCGTATATGCTTAAATATTCCTTTTTATTTATTGTCAGTTGATGTATGTTTGATCTGCGTTATTGCAAGAGGCGATGACTTTCTATGGGAGTATGTCTGCACCTTTTGTAAAGTGAAAGTACGAGCCGCAGGATCACGCACGCCAATGAACAGCTTTATTTCAGTCATAAATTCACAATCATATTCCAGCTATTATTTCCAGCCGTGGTCAAATAATGAATGAAATAATTATTCAATGCTGGACACAAACAGCAAAAAAGCCAGATGATTATTTTTTATGAAAAACCCGAAGCATTTCATGTTTATATTTGTTCATTCATGTCTTCTGATGGTGCTCGACATATTCTTATGTTTTAACGAAGACATGTTGACATATTCACGAATCAGGACATTTGCATAATTACTGTATATGTGCGCGCGTCTCATAGGCGTGTGCGCGCATTTCATATGTAGTTGTGTGAGCAGTTAGTAGTATATATAGATGTGTGACTGTTTCATATATGTGTATGCAAGTGTTTCACGTGTGTGTGCATGAGTGAAGGTTGATTTAAACCCTAAACGGCGCTTCATAATTTAGGGCATCTCTTTTCATCATCAACATAATATGGAGCACATATACGCACATTCATCATAAAATATTATTGTTGTAGCGAAAATTAAATTCATGTTTGCTTCAGCATTGGAAACAATATTGTTTTAGGCCACCTAATTATACACACTTCTTCGTTGTACTTGCTCTGGCTTTTAGATAAAGTCCTTCCATGCGCCATCTGGGGGATATTCAGTGAAGCACAACACATTTATTTAAATTCCCGAATGTTGCTTGAGGGATCTTGCGGCATGTCGCGCGCCAAATTGCGGGATTTCTTGAGGAAAAAGCGCGCATTCTTAATGGCCAGATCTGTAAATGATTGATTAGGGGTTCTATTTTAAACTGTTTGGTAAATGTGAAACACAGTGGTGTAATGTAACAAAAACCAGAATACACAATCCAATCTCAACATTCACAATCACAAACAAAACCCTCCAAAACAACCAACACTTTGCCTACACGCCTCCTCGTTCCCACATCTCTCTCCGGTTTATGAATGGTCCGCTGATGACGTCACGCCGGTGTAGTGGCAGTCAGAAAACCTGGAGTGGATTCGGTTCGGCGGCGACCTGGATACAATACACACACGCGACAAAGCACAGCAACACAGACGCATAAAACACACACACAGCGACCAACATGTTGCGTGTTGTAACACCTTACACTGCTGGATGTTTTTGGGTCTTTCTACCTTCTGTTTTGTTTTTAGTAACCTAAAAAAAAACATGTTCTAACATGGCAGCTGACTAGTCCGGTCTTAAACTTCATTTAAGAGCTCCTTGCACTGACATCCGGTGAACACATTTTTTGTAGCAAATAAACCGTAACATCACAATCAACACAATTAATATGGACATGTTGTTGCAAGTAATATTGCATTTATTGTGTGTGTGTGTGTTATTTTCAAAGCCACTGTGCAAATGAAATATTTGTTCCTGAAGTATTTTACTTCAGTCGTGGTAAACTAAGATTCAATTCAATTACATTGTGGCAAAGCAGCTTTATACAATCAAAATAATTATTTAAGTTTGTATGGAATGTGAACGTGTGTGAATCAAAATGGTCATATAGTCATAGAGCAAGCCGAGGGTGACAGTGGCAAACAGAAAGCAAACAGAAAGCAGGAACTGATCTACAAAAAACAACAGGCCACAAATATACACTTGCTTAATAAACGCTGCCTTTTGCCTTACTGGCCTCAGTAACTACCTATTTTGCATGTGAAATCTAAATATATACAGTACAGACCAAAAGTTTCATGAGACCAACCTTCTCATTCAATGAGTTTGAATTTGTATTATGGCAAGAAAAAAGCAGCTAAGTAAAGAAAAACAAGTGGCCATCATTACTTTAAAAAATGAAGGTCAGTTAGTCAGAAAAATTAGGAAAACTTTGAACGTGTCCCCAAGTGCAGTCACAAAAACCATCAAGCGCTGCAAAGAACCTGGCTCACATGTGGACTGCTCCAGGAAAGGAAGACCAAAAGTCACCTCTGCTGTGGAGTATAAGTTCATCTGAGTCACCAGCCTCAGAAATCGCAGGTTAACAGCATCTCAGATCAGAGACCAAGTCAATGCCACACAGAGATCTAGCAGCAGACATGTCTCTAGAACAACTGTTAAGAGGAGACAGGCAACAAGCAGGAGAGACTTGTTTGGGCTAACGTACACAATAAAGAACACAATAAAGAAAACTCTTTTAATGAGAAGGTGGGTCCAAACTTTTGGTCTGTACTGTAGGTGTGAACAGCTGAGGCATCAATAGGAGCTCTAGGGAAACTTCTTTTACATGCTTTCCCTTCGTCGTCTGCTTGAGAGATCTTCGTGTGCGCATCCTCCAATACTTTTCCCGCTCTTTTAAACTTCTGATTCACCATGGGTATGTCGGTAGGAGTGGCATCCAAGGAACAGAGCAGTGGCTGGTGCCCAAGCACACGCTGAAATGACGTTAGACTGGTTGCGGAGTGACATAATGAATTTTGTGTATATTCCGCCCAGATTAAACAGTCTGCCAATTCATGTTGTCGACTGCTACAGTATGCTCGGAGGTATCTCCTGAGTTCTTGGACAGTCCGCTCTGGCTGTCCATTAGACTTGGGGTGATAACCCGTTAGGTTAACAGTGGTTCCCAACTTCCAGACTCTAGAGATAAATTGGGGGCCACGATCTGAAACAATATCCTCCAGGATGCCGTAGCAGGGAAACAGTGTTTCGAATAGGATTTCTGCCCCCTGGATGGCTGACGGGAGAGAGCTAAACGGGATGAAGCGACATACCTTGGAGAAACAGTTGATAAACTTGAATGTGCCTCTATCGTCACTCGTTCGCGAAGTGCCTCCGGAACATATGTTTGATTAGGAGGACAGCTCTTGGCCGCGGGATTGGATCGCGCCCTATTTCCCATACGATCGGAGCCACCTCGAGTGACGAGGGCAAGATGGGTTCTGGATCAGAATTCTGATTTGGCGCCGGAACCCACCTCCACCTCGACCCCCTGTGGCGCAATGTGATAGTCGAGGAATGCAATCTCCCTCTTGTGAAACTCACATTTCTCCGCCTTCGCATAGAGCCCGTGTTTGAACAGACAAAAAAGGACAGCAGATACATGACGGACGTGCTCGAAATATGGCCACAAGTATACTAGGATATCATCCAAGTATGACCTAACATATCCCGGAACACGTCATTTATGAACCCCTGAAATACCGCAGGTGCGTTTACTAGTCCATAAGCCATCACACTGTATTGGTAGTGACCTGATGTCGTGCTAAACGCAGTCTTCCATTCATTGCCCTTACACACACAAATGAGATTATAAGCACTGCGGAGGTCGAGCTTTGTGAAGATGGAAGCGATTCGGAGTTGGTCAATAGATGCCGGCACCAGCAGCAGTGGGTGCTTGTATTTTACTGTAACCGTGTTGAGACCGCGGTAATCAATTCTGGGTCGTAAGCCCCCGCCTTTTTATCAGTAAAAAAATAAACCTGCCAAAGTGGGAGACATGACTGCTGATGAGTCTCGCTCACGTATTCTTCCATGGCCCGGGTTTCCTCCACGGACAATGGATAAACGCGCGAGCAAGGCAGTGTTTTCCTCGGCAAGAGCTGCGCGCAGTCCCACAGATGGTGAGGGGGAAGTCGTGCTGCAGCCATAACGTTAAATACGTCCTTCAAATTCCCGTACTCAGATGACTGATCGATACTAGGCCGCTTGGACTCTCAATGGCTGTTGTCTGGAGCGTCAATGCAGACGGTGTACATACTTTGGCGCATTTAGGTTCCCAAGATGTGATGCGCGAGTTAGCCTAATCGAAGGATTATGGGAGCTAAGCCAAGGTAGACCCAGCACGACAAACTGATCTAACCAAGGAGGCACAAAATTTTTAATTCCTCAGTGTGACTGGGAAAAGTTAATCGTAGGAACTGAAATCAGACACGGAAGCTTCGACACAGGAGCTCGCAGCAAGGAAATTACAGTGGATGAGATAAAATTTCCAGCCAACCTGGAATCTATAAGACGAAAAACAGACAAAGTGTGATTAAGTGAGAAATTTGTGCTTTTAAACAGAAAGGGTGATGAGTGCGAGATGGTGTGTGTGGTGTTACTTTTAGTAACGAACAGTTGCTGACTGTTTGTCCCCCCGACAGTACAGACACAACCTCGATGTCATTCTCCGCTGCCTCTCCTGGGTAAGGCGGGAAGTGCTCATGTCCATGGGTTCTGGAGGAGTCCTTTCGCGGGGTTCGAAAGGGGGTTTGCTGAGGCTGTCGCGGCGGCTGAACTCGCGGCGGCACTTTAGAGCACTCTCTCCGCGGCTAATACCTGAAATTTTACCGTGATCCAGATGGTCGAACACTGCGTGAAAGGCCTTGATGAACCTCTCGTAACTGGGCATAATGATCCCATCTGTGCTCCAGACTGCTGTTGCCCAGTCCATTGCTGGCCCGGTGAGCTGTTGAGTGACAAAGTTGATTTTCCTGCGCTCCGTCATTCTTGGATAGTCTGCTAAATACAGCTCACAGGGGGATTGTGTCCAGTGTTGAGTAATTTTTTGACCACGAATGGTTCGAATGATGAAATAAAGCTGCTCACATCACGCGCGCCTTTACTTTTTGAAAATGCATTGTTTTTCAGAAAGTATATATTTATGTTCTGTTGTTTTTCTGGGGTACTAATTTTACATTTTGTCTGCTTTGCAAAAGTTGCTCTCTTTGTGATCTATTTATATTTTGACTGAAACAAAGCTGCCCGTATCGGCTCATAAGTGGAGAAGAAAAGTGCAAAGTGAAAGTGTAGAGCACAAACAGCAGCTTTATTTCATTCATTAAAATACTTAGATCACAAACAACAACATAGCACAATGCATGGTGTCTGTGAATGGCTGAAATGTGGAATGAGTGCGGTCTTTCACTTTGCAGAGTTTTGATCAAAAGGCAGATTATTTTTTAAATTCAGTTTCTCTTCTCCTAATCCCCTAGAAATACAACAAACACAGATTTATACTCAATAAAAATGCGCTGCCTTTGCGGCGCTGCGCAAAACGTGCGCCAATTTGATTGTTTATTTCAGTCATAATATACTATAACATATTTTTGCTGTGTAGTTTTTGTGTATATGTGTGTTTACATAAGAATTTAATTTCAATTAATGTTTCAGAAACAAAAATGCTTTATTTTTATGCTTTATTTTAAAAGAAGCCCTGTTTGTGTGAGGGATCTGAGTGTGTATAGGTGTGAAGAGCTGAGACAATAGGAGACCTGGTGAAACCTGATGTTACCTGAGCCAGGTGTGAATGGGTCTTACATATTAATGAAAAGTTATAGATTATTCAATGAAACAGAGGTTTTGCTAAAAAAATTTAGGCACATCAAACACTTCATCCCAAATAAAAGGTCTTTCTGGGTATAAGTTGTTTAGTTGTTTTGCTATGGACACACACCCAACACTTTCATTACCTCATTTCTGTGTTCAAAACAATCTGCCAGTTTGTTTATTCTCCTTTTTCTCTGCTTTTCTGCTAAAGTTTAAAACTGTATTTTTTGTATGTGCAATTTGACAAGTTTAAAAGTTGCACATGAATCTGACATATTTACATCAGCCGCATTATGAAAGCCCAGTTTGTGCTCTACATAAATTAGGGAAATGTAGTAGCTACTATATTGGTAAAGATTTTAAATGTACACAAATTTAAGAAGAGCACTGAGTCACTGCAGGTCTTTAAAAAGACCCCTAAGGGCTAAAGTCCATTGGCACTGCGAAAGCAGATTAACAGTAAATCAGAACCAAACTTTAACAAATTATGCCTGTCAGCTATCCTATCTCTTGTTTTAATTTATCCAGTGCTTTTAATCTGTTTGTAACACAGTTAAACTGCCATTCAATTTCTGTCTTCCATACAGATCTGGCTATTAAGAATGCACAATTTTTCTCACGAAATCTCACAATTCGGCAAGCAACATTCTGGAATTTAAATAAATGTGTTGTGCTTCACTGAATATCTGCCAGATAGCACATGCAAGGACTTTATCCAAAAGCCAGACAAAGTACAACGAAGTACAGTTGTGTATAATTAGTTAGTTTAAAACAATATTGTTTCCAATGCTGAAGCAAACATGAATTTTATTTTGTTTTACAATAGATCTTTCATAATGAATGTGTGTATATGTGCTTCATATTATTTTCATAATGATGAGATGAGATGCCCAAAAATGTTCTGTAAAATTTATAATACAGTGGAACCTCGGTTTACTAGTGTTCCACAAACCAAGCAAAGATTTTTAATAATTTTTTATTCGGAAATCGAGCAAGTATTAGTTTACGAGCGCAGAGTATCATTCATCATGCATGCGACTCTTATTTTGACACCGAGCGTCACTCTCTCACCTTATTTTTATGTATTTATTTTTTGGGGCTGTGGAACAAATAATTTGAGTTTTCATTATTTCTTATGAGAAATGATTTGGTTTACGAGTGTTTTGGAATACGAGCCCACTTCCGGAACGAATTATGCTCGTAATCCAAGGTTCCACTGTAAAACGTTTCTTATATAGTTTTTGTAATGAAAAACACAAACAATGAAAGACATGGCAATGCCTCAGTTTAAATGATCTTAAAATTTATTTAACTTCCATATAATTTAACTATGCTAATGTCCTGATTCATGAATATGCCAACATATCTTCATTAAAACGTAAAAATGTGTCGACATTGAGAACCATCAGAAGACTAAATGTCACATGAATGAACACACACACACATATACATAAGTCAATATTCTTATATGAACACGAAGTGCTTCAGGCATTTTATAATAATCATGTTCTTTTGCTGTTTGTGTCCAGCATTGAATAATTATTTCATCCATTGTTTGACCACAGCTGGAAATAATAGCTGGAATGTGATGTGAATTTATGGGAGGGTGGTAGAAGGTGGGAGGGACGTTATGGAGAGCCGCACCACAAAATGTTATTAATGGAAATAGCCCTTACGCAGGGCTTTAGAGGGCGTCAGCAAAATAGGAATATATGAGAGTGCTTGTGATATGTACGGGATTGCCAGCTTTCCACTTGGATTATTAATTAAGAACTTAAATGGAAACAAAAGGAAACTGAAAACACAAAATAAACAGAATTTTGTACCATCTATGTAAGAATGGACAGGATCAGAGAGATGGAGGGGGGGGGGCGTTCATAGTAAAAGAAAAACAATTTTTTTTTTCCAATCTTCGACGGTACAGTTCACTGTGTCTGTGCTCTTTTTAGTTGAAAATTTCTGTCCTTTGCTCACTGAAATGGAACCCAATTTGGTTATAGGTCATAACTTTAATTGTAGCTTTGATATTTTGAGCAGTTGAGGTTAATGCTTTTCTGCTCGCAGTTGTAAAACAATTTACTTCAAGATTTTTGTCAGTTTTTTCCCACCATTATGTGTAAATTTTAGAATTTTTTTCAAACCAGCTTCTCTGTAAACACTGACATCACTGAGTTCACATTGTTCACATTCTGATGTTTAATGTAAATACAAACTGAAGCGCTTTTATTGTTGTATTAATAAATACAAACTTTTTTTCTTTTTTATGCTTTGTTCTGCTGCCACATTTGTAACGTTGTGGGTATTTCGACAGGCAAAAATGTTTTTTCAGTTAGGCAGACCTGCGGTCACACTCACATGCAGTTGCTAGGCTACGCCGCCATGATGGCAATCAGGGAGATGCACGACACCTGGATGCATGTCTATATAGGCCCCCAACACAAAGCAATAGACTTTGTTTTATATGTTATGTTTGCCGTTGTTCCATCAGAAGTTTTGTGTTTAATTAATAATCCATGTTATCTCCAAATGGGAAAAGCCTCCCATAAGTGTGGGCAATCACTCCCACAGCTCACACAACCTTCTCTCTGAAGCCCTGCATCAGGGCTCTGTAGAAAAAGAAAATCAGGTGCGCTAGCATAACACGCTATCTAGTCACATAATAACAATGTTAATGACCTTAGTTTTTACATCTTGATTATGCAATGATCTGGCACTCGAGGAGCTTTGAGTAGCCCAATGTAAACTTGCAAAATACTATATGGCAAGCCCTTGAAGGAGGCTTGACAAAAACAACAGCATTAATTAATATCATGTTAAATATTATTTTAGTAATTTGAAATATATTATTTTAGTTTAGAACAATTCACTTTAATTATGTTTTGTCCAATTCTGGAATCGTGTCTTACTGACCAAAAGGATTGCTGGGTGATTCATTAGAACAGTTTTAGCCAGTCTTGCTTTTGCGCAACACATTCATAAGTTTTCATAAATCAGACATAGACTGGTTCATGAATCAATTGTCCTGCTGGATAAAACCTATAACTATATTATATATTTATGTTTGAAGCCTTTTCTTTCATGGTTTTATAAGATGTCATAGATTGTCTTCTCAGGCAAACATATCTGCATTTGTAAAACACAAAGTGCATTTGCCTTTTAAACAGCATCATTTTGCATTACATTAAGCAAAGTTTAAAAGTGTCAGAGTTGACTTTTGATTTATGTTGAGAAAGGGAAGACATCTCTCTAAACTGTGCCAATTTGGACCCTTAGGAGTCAGCGGACGTCGGGTCCAAGTGCATTTTTTTTTTTCTGGTAACCATAGAAAGAACTTAAAATGTTCCGTCATTTTTTATCACACATATAAGTGTAGTACATCATTTGAATCTGTAAAGGGTCTACTTTTTATTTATGTATACTCACTATATAGCAAAACATTGTGCTTTTGTAAAATAAAGAAAATAAACAGGGTGCGCTTTCAGCCGTCGCAGTCACCGTTAATATCTTTCTGAAACCTGTCAATAAAATTAACTGAAACTCCGTGAATACTTTACACACCGACACGAAAAATGTATCTATATAAAGCTTAAAGGGTTGACTTTTAAATAAAACAAGTTACACAATCTTTTCTTTGCACTTCATTATCTTATAATGACCATAGGCAGGACACGCCCACATGCTATTCACAGGGAAAAGAGCTGTCAAAGCATGCTACATAGACCACGCCCCCTGCACGCACACACTAACCAGACACACACACGCATGCACGCACAGATTCAGTGAGTTTCGTGCACGTGTGGAAGATGTGATGCGCTGTACAGGTTACTGAAGCTCTACAGAATGTTCTGGACAGTGGGAGGAGTTTTATCTTTTCTTCAGAACAACACTGAAACTCCAAAAGAGAACGGGTGTGTTTTAAAGAGTTATTTGCTTCACCGGATGAGGAGAATCCAGCAAGCTGTTACCATTGGTGAGTTATTAAGTCTCATATAATTTTTATTCTAATAATATAAATCTCATATTTTATTTTTCCTCATATTGGCCAGCTTTGGTCAGCTTATATATAACATTGTCTTTCAATGTCACATACATAGTTTAGGGTAGCACATAGAAAACACTGCTATTCATGCTACCATACTACGATGCTAGCATTATGTAGCTTAGCACAAAAAGGTAAGCTCCCGGTGGATGAAGCTAATGCCTTATGTAGATTACAGATGGTTTTCAGTATTAGCTGTGGTGTAAATATCCCAATGTATTCCACCCTGTTTTGGATACCTTTAGCTTAGGGTAGCTATTTGGTTCAGTTTTTGGTTAGCTTATAAATACAAACTTTTTTTCTTTTTTATGCTTTGTTCTGCTGCCACATTTGTAACGTTGTGATAATGTTAATGTTAATTATAACATTACTGTTATTTAGCACAAACACGTTAGCTCCCGGTGGCTAAAATACTGACTCATGTAGCTTATTGATATTCAGATATAAGATTGAGAAGCCCCCCACTTTTTTGTTGTTGTATGACATTACAAAAGCTTGTGTTGTCTTCATGCAGGTCATTAGTGATGATGATAATACAATGAAATAAACTACTGTATATCATGCTCATGTTATATTTTTCTTTTTTAAATAAACAGCTGTGACCGTAAAAATGATCAGCCACCTGTTTCATAAAAGCAAGAGGTTTGGATTCAGGATGGATCTCCTGTGATTTTAAACTGTTTGGACACACAACAAGTATCTGTCTATACCTGTGACTGTGTGGACTCGGGCTACAGAAGTGTTGCTCTAGTTAAGTAAGTCAAGTAGGCTTTTATTGTCATTTCAACCATATACAGTTCAGTACACAGTGAAATGAATTAACGTTCCTCCAGGACCAATGTGCTACATACATACAACAACATAAATTAACAACACACTTTATCGGAACCAGCTAGCTAAATAAGGGATCTAATTAGCTGACTGGCTCAGATATGACAGATTTACATTTTTACATTTTTAAATTAACCTAAAAAAACTATCAACTTCTATACAAAAAATACACAATAGACAACAAAGTGCACTTGCAAATGTGCAAACAAAGAGCTACATGACAAACACAACAATGTAACACGTTACAGTACTTTTTGTTGATGAGGTATGAGTTGAGGTAGTGGGAAGAGCAGCAGGAAACAATTGACATTGTGACAAAAATCAAATTCAAAATTCAAATTTTATTTGTCACATACACAGTCATACACAGTACGATATGCAGTGAAATGCTTAGGTGACTGCCCGTGACCTTAGAATAAAATATTCTGTAGAAATAGCGAGTAAAAAAAATATTGTGCAAAAAATGCAAAGTGCAGCGTAGGTAGGTAGGTAGGTAGGTATGAACAAATTAAGATGCTTGTAGATCAGTGTGATTGTGCATGTGTGTGTTTATCAGTTCAGTCCCTTTGTGTTGAGGAGACTGATGGCTTGTGGGCAAAAACTGTTACATAGTCTGGATAAGAGTGCCCGAATGCTTCGGTACCTTTTTCCAGATGGCAGGAGGGTGAAGAGTGAGTGTGTGGGGTGTGCCCAGTCAGCCACACGCTTTGTGGATGGAGCGTGTGGTGTATATGTCTTCGATAGAGGGGAGAGGAATTTTGTGCTCTTGACGGTCTCCACAGAAGAGCCGTCTATGCTGAGTGAAGAGTGATCGCTCTGTGTCCTCCTGAAGTTAACCATCTCTTTTGTCTTATCGACGTTCAGAGACAGGTTGTTGTTTTTACACCAGTCCATTAGCCTCTGCACTTCCTCTCTGTATGCTGACTCGTCGTTCTTGCTGATGAGACCCACCACGGTCGTGTCATTGACAAACTTGATGATATGTTGGAGCTGTGTGTCACTACACAATCATGAGTCAGCAGCGTGAACAGAAGGGGACTGAGCACCAGCCCTGGGGGCCCCCGGTGCTCAGTGTGATGGTGCTGGAAGTGTAGTTCCCGATCCGCACTGCCTGAGGTCTTTCGGTCAGAAAGTCCAGGATCCAGTTCCAGAGGGAGGTGTTCAGGCTCAACAAGCTCAGCTTCTCGATCAGGTGTTGGGGGATGATTGTATTGAATGCTGAACTGAAATCTATGTACAGCATTTTGACGCAAGTGTCCTTCTTTTCGACATGTGTCAAGTGCCAGGCGGAGTGTGGTGGGGATGGCGTCGTCTGTCGAACGGTTTGAACGATACGCAAACTGCAGGGGGTCCAGTGAGGGGGTGGGGGGGGGGGGGAGCAGGGTCTTGATGTGTTTCATGACGAGCCGCTCGGAGAACTTCATGATGATGGGTGTGAGTGCAACAGGGCGGTAGTCAGGACACAGAAGACTTCTTCAGCACGGGGACGATGGTGGAAGACTTGAAGCATGTGGGAATGACGGCGCTGCTCAGAGAGATGTTGAAGATGCCGGTGAAAACATCTGCCAGCCATTCTGCACATTCTCTAAGCACTCTGCCTGTGATGTCTGGTCCAGCAGCTTTACGTGGGTTGACTCTGCGTAGAGTTTTCCTCACATCAGCCGTGGTGAGACGCAGCACCTGGTCGTTCGGAGGAGGGTTCGTCTTCCTCGCCATCAAGTCGTTCTGCATGTCAAACCGTGCGTAGAAGCTGTTCAGCGCATTCGGAAGGGAGCCGTCACTGTCACAGGCAGGTGATGAAGACCTGTAGTTGGTGATGGCTTGTATGCCCTGCCACATGCGCTGTGTGTCACCGCTATCCCTGAAGTGGTTGTGGATTCTCTGGGCATGTGTGCGCTTCGCCTCACTGATGACCCGGGACAGTTTGGCCCTTGCTGTTCTGAGGGACACCTTGTCCCCCGCTCTGACGGCAGAGTCTCAGGCCATCAGAAGTGCATGCACCTCCGGTTTTGAACGCCTGACGAGTGGTCTGTATTCTGGAATTAGCATAACAGAGATATGGTCTGAGTAGCCGAGGTGGAGACGGGGCTCAGACCCCATGGAGGTTTAACACAAATTTGGCTCGTTCAGAATCAGTACTCAAATGAGTCTTCCTGATCTCTCTCTCACACACACACACACACACACACACACACACACACACACACACACACACACACACACAGTTTACTATATAAATCTTTTCATATGTTCAAGTACAATCAGAAAAATGTAGCCAGAAAACAGCATATAACTTTAAACTTGCATTGATTAGCAATTTAAACAACACTCCAATGAGGCTGGACAATGGAATAAACTGAGAGTGCCAATAATGTCAAACATTTATGTGTTAATTCTTTGACAGTACTGCTGCTTTTTGTTGTAAACTGGCAGACATAAAAATGTGAAAACTACTTTCTGATGCAATGATTTCAATAAATGTTGGGAACACTATTAATGTGCATGAGAGGCTGCCCATGTTCTATTCTTACTGTACCTGCTGCTCATTTGGAGACCTACTCCCATGTGACCTTGAAAAACCTTCCTTCTACAGTTAAATATAAATATTAAAACTTTGATCATCATGTTATTTAGTTTAATTTAGTGTTTTAGTGTTTTTCCTAACCTACTAAGCTATTTATTCAAACTCATTAATATAGACAAACATTGTTTTAATGTAATTAAACAAAGCATAATTTTAATATAATTCTTTTTTTGTTTCTATTCATTTAAAAAAGTAACTTTTTAGGGCTAATAAATGTATTTTAAGATCTGGGACATTTTTAATACAATACAATATTGATTACAAAAGACAGGATTTTTTCTATCTCTGTAAATTACACTGCTCTGCAGTTAAAATAAGTGCATTGAATGCTGTCTGTCATTGTTTTTTAATCATTTATGTGCATAACTCTATGGTAGTTATTGCCATGTCCAATGTGCAGTGTTTTATATACACAGTTAGGTTTTCCAATTAAAACAGCAACAGCATGATTTGTTTTATAAAGTAGACTATATGCTCATATAGTATATATTAAGGGCTTCATTTTCACTAGAGGAAAACCGCTGGTGTGATGAGGGTGAACACAGTGAAAACTTACTAACTGATTAATCCCTCCTGCCATTTTGTAAAATGTATTTATGGAAAAGGACTGCACTGATGCAGATACAAAAATTTATCGAAAAACACACACCTTGGCTTAAACCTTGCTCTTTGATAGCGAACTGAAGACCGCGCTAAAAGACGAGGAGGAGCCGCAGTCTGCCGCCGTTTTCATATGAAATTTAAAGGGGACATGGGCGATCACCAATTTGTGTGATCCAAGTTTATGGAGAATTTTTAGGGAGGCTGAGTACAAAAGTTGCCTAGCGATGCCCACGCCACCTGTCTCGAATCCTCCACTGTGTACTCAAGGATTTAAACATGCACTACGTAAATCATTGGGTTATTGATTATTTTTGCTTCTATTTTCTTGTTTTTTGTTTTCTTGTTTTCACGTTGCCAAGTTCATTTTGTTTTCTTGTCTCTCGCCTTGTTTTGGATTGTCGCATCGTTATTTGCTTTCACGGATTTGATCTTGCGCTTCCTCGTTTTGACTACGACTTTTGTTTCACATTTTTTGGATAGTCGCCTTACTGTTGGATTTACTGATTACCCATCTAACGCTTCCTGTTTTCACTATGGCTATGCTGATTGATTCACCAGCATTTGACTCTCACTTCTGCATTCCGACCACGCTCTCGTTTAAAATTGTGATCATCCATCTGCACTTGGATTCACCTTGTTCTGCTCCCCACTATGACAGAATAATCCAGCCAGCTACATGAATCTAGCAGTTGTTGACTGCACGAGATCGGCACTGGAGAGTCAAGGCACTCTTCTCAGAGCACATCAGTAGGAGCTGCATTGCCGATGTCACAACCCAGCTCCAACAGCTCCATCTCTCTCCGGCGTCGGGCAAAGACTCCTACATGCAATGTGAACCTCCAACCCCTCCCTCATGTAACAGCAAAGAAGAGGGCCGCAAGCTATTGAAACTCTGCCAAGGTTCCTGCTTTGCCTACGACTACACCATAGCGTTCCGGACACTGGCTCTCTCATGTGGGTGAAACACTCAAGCACAGAGCAACATGTTCTTTAAGGGGCTGTCACAAGCACTTAAAGATGAACTCCATTCCTTGCTCCAAGAGCTCATGAATCTGATTGTGAGTGAATATATGTCTTCGTCTTTTTGAGATCAGCCAGGAAATCATTACTCACCATGAGCCTGCGAACAGAAGGAGCTCTCCTGAGGAGCGACGACAATGCAGCGTGGAAGGGGCCTGTTTCTACTGAGGAAAGTGGGATCACTAACTCAAGTTCTGTCCATGTAAAATGACAGAGCATTTAAATTTTTTTTTCAAGGTTACCAGAAAAAAAATGCAAGTGGACCGCCGGTGGGTCTGCCGACTCCTAAGGATCATTGTAAAAATAAAGAAAATAAACAGGGTGCGCTTTCAGCCGTCTCAGTGGAAAAAAAAAAAGCGTCGTTAAAATAAACTGAAACGCAGTGAATACTGCACATGCAGACATGAGAAATATATCTATAGAAAGCTTAAAGGGTCTACTTTTAAATTATGCAATTTACATTCTCAGTTTATGTAATCCGTGTGAAACCAAGGAGAGGCACAGAGTTTCTATCACACTATTATCCAATAATGAACTTGGTCAGGACACGCCCATGCGCTATTCACACGGAAAACAGTCCGGGTAATCTACAGACGAGGCTACGCCCCCCCGGACACCGGCTTTAACACACACAGCCTGGCATGAACACAAAGTTTCCACATAGATTCAGTGAGTTTTCTGCATGTTTGGAAGATGGCACGCGCTACACAGCTGAGGAAACTGTCCAGAACATTCTGAGCAGTGAGGAAGAATTTACCTTTTACTCAGAAGAAAGTTACAACTCCAACGACAAACTGAAGCATTTTGAAGCATGCAAGACTCAGACCCCTAAGTGTTAAAGAGGGGGGCACTCTTGTTCAACTGGGAGCACTAGAGGGTGTGATTTTTAAAAAGACTCATAGACCAGCATCGGCCACTCCCTGTCTTCCTTGTCCATAACCAACAGTTCCTCCTGGTGCAGGCATTAATCGACTCAGACTCTGACCGCAATCTAATCAAAGCAGCCTAAGCCAGGGCTCTGGGAATCCTCTTCCTGCCCTTGGAGAACCAACTCAAGGTCTAAGCCATCGATGGGTGTCACCTCCCCTTCATCACATACAGAACCCCTATTCTAGATCTGCAGGTCTCGAGCCATCACTCTGAGCAGACCTTCCTGTTCATCATGGAAGGATCCCACACCACAGTTGTCCTGGGCCTGCCTTGGTTAATCCGGCCATAACTTACAGGTCGATTGGGTCAGGAACACCATCACAGCCTGGAGATCTCACCCACATGCCCACAGAATATCACAACCTCAGGATGGAGATTAGCAAATCCCAAGCCGTTTCTCTACCCCCAACCTTAGTATAGCGCCACTTATCCAACAGACAGCCTTTATTTCTTGTCGCCCAAGGAACAGAAAGCCATGGATCACTACATTGCATCACAGAGTCCCTTGCGGCAGGGATCATTCATCTTTTCTCCTCCGCCCACAGGGTCTGGGTTCTTCTACAAGATCAAAAAAGACAGGTTCCTCTCTTCTTGCATTGATTTTATAGGGGCCTAAACCTAATCCCAATTAAGAACCCGCTGATGGCTACTGCCTTTGAACTTCTCCAAGGAGCCAGGCTATTTACCAAGCTGGACCTATGCTATGCACATCACCTAATCCGTATTCAAGAGGGTAACAAGTGGAAGACTTCTTTCAACACCCTAATGGGTCACACCTGGTGGTTCAGTTTGGTCTGACTAATGCTCCAGCAGTCTTTCAGACCCTAATCAATGATGTTGCAAGACTCTTGGAGAACAAATTGTTCATCAAAGCCAAGAATTGTGAGTTTCACACTACATCAACCACGTTTCTCAGGTTAATCATCGTCCCTTCAGGCATCCAGATGGAGCACGTCAAACTCCAAGCAGTTACAAACTGTCTCACACCCAGTTCACGGCAGGAACTTTAGAGGTCCCTGGGATCTAAGAACTTTTACCGCATCTTCATCCAGGGCTACAGTTCCATCGTTGCCCCTTAAAAGCCCTGACCAATTCCAAGATTCTGCTGGAATCTGTTGGATTCAGGAAACCAAGAAAGCCTTTTTTGGAACACAAGCACCAGTTCACATTCGCCCCTATTCTCACAATGCTTTATTGCACACTGCTTAAATTGCTGGATTATTGAGTGTTTGTGCTTCGATTCTCTTGCATTTTGTTTTCTTGTTTTCACGTTGTCAAGTTAACTTTATCTATTTTTCTCCTCTCTCGCCTCTTGTTTTGGATTGTTGCTTCGCTATTTGATTTCCCGGTTTTGATCTCGTGCTCCCTCGTTTTGCCATGTGTTGTCATATTGTCGTATGTGAAATTTTTTGAGCTTAATCAAATAAACACAACATATGACAAACATATAATCTGAAAGCTTATATATTTTTTTCAGTCATAAATGCAGTTTTTAGTTACTTTCCAGTGTGTGCACTCTGATTTTTAACTACAACTGGAAAAACTTATACAACCTATTTATGTATTTATTACATGACTCTTCTGTATCTATCTTAAATCAGAATTTATTAATGGCAGCAATTAAATCTGACTTCATAGTTGGTTTTGCTTCTTGTCGAATATAATCTTTCAGAGCACACTACACCATCTCAATGAGATTCATGTCAAAGGATTCTGCAGAAATCTTTTCTCACTTTTCATTCAGGATGGGTGTAAAGTTTTTAAACTGGTTTCACTGATGGCAAATAGGGGACTTTAAAATGAATTTTAAAATCAGCAGACGTCTCTGCTTAAAATTTATTTCTTCAGCAGAAAATGTTTAATGGTAGAAATTAAATCAGACTTTATAGTTGGATTTAATACTTTTCAATTTTGATACTTTTCTTTTTATTTATGGACAGTTGTATTATGCTTTTTCAGGAGAATAAATAAATCAAGTTGTTTTGAACACTGAGTTCAAGAAAGTCTTAGGCAGTGGCGGACTGGCTATCTGGAGTACCGGGAATTTTCCCAGTGCCGGCCTAGACAGTACAAAAATTACGGAAACCATAATATTGTATCTATTTTCTTTGCAGATTGATAAGTGCATCGATCACACGAGTGCCGCAGTATTTGTGCGCTCTGTGTGCTGTTGCATTGTAAAAGCCAGCATTTATTTAGCGAGTAGCCTCTGGTCATACCTGCGCACATGTTTATCAGCCTTTTGATCAAAATGCTACCTTTTGTAAAGTGAAAGCTACACACCGATGAACAGCTTTATTTCAGTAATAAATTCACAACCACATTCCAGCCATTATTTCCAGCCGTCTTAAAATAATTGATGAAATAATTATTCAATGCTGGACACAAACAGCAAAAAGCATGATGAATATTATTATAAAAAAGCCTGAAGTGCTTTGTGTGGATTCAGCAAGTCTTTTTTCTCTGGGAAAGATTCTTATGTGCATATAAGAATGTTTACTTAAATAAAGAATTTTTAAAAATATTTTTATGTCTTTTGGTGGTGCTCATTGTCTACATATAATGCAGATATGTTGTTTTTGACATATATTCACGTATTACAACATTTGCATAGTTAACACTACTATAGTCTACTATAAGGAAATGAAATAAATTTTAAGACAATTTTAACCAAGGAATTGCCATGTCCTTTATTGTTTTGTCTTTAGTAAGACATTACAAAAACTATATAACAAACATTTTATTATAAATTTTAAAGCACAACTTATAAAATTCTTCCAGGTGCCATCTGGCAGATATTCTATGAAGCATAAAGCATTTATTTCTTAATTCTAAAATGGTAGGGGATTTAGCGCCACTCCGCAAGAGGAATTGCAGCGTGTCGTGTGGAAACATATGTGCTTTCTTAATGGCAATATCTGTAGACAGTAAAGGACTTAAGTGCTGTTATAAATCATTTAGTTATCTTTCTTTTTAGCAATATTATCTAGATCTCTTTTAATGTATTTATCTTTGTATTTGATCAGAAAATGGAGATTTCACAAGGGCCTATCCCTTTTTATGGTAAATTTAGGTAAAGTTTAAACAAATATAAAAATTCAATGCACTAAGAATAAAGGCTATGACCGTGCTGACAGCCATGCTGGTATTCAGTATAACGCCACTCCTTTTTATGTGATATTTCTGAAGTATCATAAATTTCACAGTACAGTTGCAGTACAAAATAAAACTTCAGTGTAAACTAGTTGTATAGATACAGTAGGTAGTAAGTCTAATATTCTTACACATAAAATATACTTTTAATTATTTTTATAAACCAAAATCTTTGTCAGCTCTAACTCACCCGGCTGTTTCCTTTGACCCCGTTCTTCAAAGAAGTGTTTCTAAACCTTTTGTGTAGTAACAACAACAACAACAACAACAACAACAACAACCATATCATAACTAACATCACTGAGACTACATTTTACACCATACCGATGTTTTATGTAAATGGTAATTTACAGTATCTGAATCTAGATGATTGTATTTGTTGTGCTGATTTAGACATAGATTGAATTATAAATGAGTTGCCATGTTGAATAAAAAATGTTGAGAAAAATATAAAACGTGCATTGTTGTTTAAGACCAAAATTTAAGCTGTTTTGTTTATAAAATGGTCATGTGAGGCAAATATCGATGCATTTGTAAACCACGAAGTGGATATAAACCACATAATCATTCTACAGGCATGTAACATAGTCAGAGGTGACACTAAGATTTATACCAAGCAAGGTAAGTAAAAAATCTCTTTTGCCTTAACACATTGTTTTTTATGATGAACTTCATATAATTTCACATGCACAGTAAAATGATTTTCAAAATTGTCAGAAATTGCAATGAAAATATTTTTGTATTTAAAAAAATGACCTATAAAATGTTTCTTCCTATTACATCTCTTTGTAAGCAGACACTAACCAAATAAATATTTTTGCACAAGGGTATGCATTCTCATCACAATGGATACCGATCCATCAGCAAGGTGTGTATATACAGTCATTTGTAAAAGTTAGTGACATCTCCATAAATTTTTTGTTTGTTTAAAAACATAATAAGACTACAGTGGAACCTTGGATTACGAGCATAATTTGTTCCGAAAGTGGGCTTGTATTCCAAAACACTCGTAAACCAAATCTAATCTTCTCTAAGAAATAATAAAAAAAAAATATTATTCGTTCAACAGCCCAACCTTTTTTTTTTTTTTTTTAGGGTTAACAGGTTTCAGCGCTGACTATGCAGCGAAATAGCTCCATTAAGGAAAATAATGAGCAAAGTAGGACTACAATCTAAGCCCTCCTCTAAAAAGGAATTCAAATGCATTGTTAGCATTAAAATCTATGAAGAAAGAACTGCAAGCAGCACATACAGTACCTTTTGGCACCCCTGATTCCACTAAATCGTTCTGCCTGTATGTGGCCAACGAAGCTGATGGATATGCATCTTCCATATTAATGCAAAAGACCTGCAGTGACAGGAAAAAACAGCCCCTAGCTTAACCACAGCACTAAGCTAGAAAATGCAGCACAAGGCTACCCACCATGCTATCAGCAGTGCCTTGCAGCAATACATGATGCATATGAGAAGGTATCTGCATCAACTATGGGTTACCCAATAACCGTTCATACAAAAGTTGTTTACTGGGTACATCACAAAAGTTGAAGAATTAATAGAAGATGGAAAAATTGTTCTAACGCTGGACAAATATTTTAGCTTATATTGTATTTTAACTCAAATATAAAACTATTGCACGATGTGACGCAGTTAACCCAGCTGAATTTATTCCTTTATCCTATGAAGGGGCGCCTCATGATTGTGTGGCTAATTCCTTGGCGTTCACTAGATTGAGACCCGACCTTGAATCTAGAAAGATACCTGAAGCGGAAGTCACTTATTTTGTTGATGGGTAGCTTTAGAGACCATTTAGGAAATCACACCAGGTATTCAGTAGTAATGAAGGATGGAGAGGAATTTAAACCTGTCATATCTCAACATTTTTCACAGCCATGTTCTGCTCAGCAAGTAGAACTTAAATCTTACACAGCCACATGCCAATTGGCAAAGGGCCAGGTAGCAAATATTTTTATGGACTCAGCTTATTTACATGGCATATGCCACCTGTTTGGAGTAGTATAGAAGCAAAAATTTTTTAAAAAGAGTAATGAAACCCCCATTCATCATGCCAAACAGATAAGTCAAATAAGTTTCTCAAGTTTTCCCCTGTTTCTATTAATTAATGTCTGCTATGATGTTACCAAAGAAATTGACAATTATTAGTTGTCAGGCCTATAAAAAAGAGAATGACTATGACACAATAGTTAAAAACATAGCAGATTTGGAAGTGAAGTAAGCATCAAAATGTCAGATCGCAGTATCATCTCTGGTAGTTCTTATAGAGCCGCTGCCTCAGTTGAAGGATATTGTTCAGATTCAACAGCGAGCATGCCCATACGGCAACTCTATATGGCTCCAGAAGGAAGTTCAGAAAGATGCACAAAATACTTGCTGTTCACATGAAGGTTTAATCATTGCACCAACTGCTCTCTTAAGTATTTTAATTCCAGATGCTTACGGATTTGACCATTGTGCAAAGATGGAGATTGTAAGGAAAATCAAAAACCAAGGGTATTGGTCTCCATATTTACATGCCATGGTGGATAAGTTTTTAGCTTCATGTGAGATATGTGCCAAGCATAATGTTAGAAAAGGAATAGCAACACCTACAGATGGTAGATGAGCAGTATTCTACTTTCACTGCCACACCTCACGGCGACGGAATGCTTTTGCTGGTTTTTACCACTGAGTGGTGCTATATCACTATAGACCGACGCCTCAGGACCAATGGAAATTATGTCCTGATCCATTCTATGAGATGTCTAAATCATACCCTGTTCATATGAAGGTTTAATCATTGCATCAACTGCTCTCTTAAGTATTTTAATTCCAGATGCTTACGGATTTAACCATTGGCTGAGAAGTTGTAAAGTCTTATATTGTAAGACATAGGAATCTGAACTGATTAGATAACAGTGCTCTGAGAACAGATCCCTCACTGTGCTTCCTTACGCCTTCTGTGGTAACACCTTCTATATCCTGTACCCAGACGAGTATACAGTACATCCAAATGGCTCTTGTCTGCTAGAATCCTTTTGTTTAATCAGGAGAATGCAAATGTATTTCCTCTCTCCTGTCTGTCTCCGGGTCTCTCTATCACTGACATGTGAATGACTGTTTTTTTTGATGTTCAGGACGTAGCACCGTTTAAATGTGCTCTCTTTGCTGAGAATAAACAGAGATCTTCAGACATCAAGCCTGTGTGTGTGTTTGTCTCTCCCGGTCGATCGGGCCCGGACCGGTATGTGTATAAAGGTGCAGCGAACACAACAAGCTAAAACCCTTCTTCTCTTAGCTTAAAACTTAGCTCGGACACACTACTTCTTCATTTAAAACCTAACAGAAGTTGTGCTCAAAACCTGTTGTACTGGTAAGCATGGAGCATCCTTAATTAGTTGGTCTTGCGTTTTGCCACTTGTGACTTTAATGTTATTATATAATGGTATTTTTTTGATAGATAGATAGATAGATAGATAGATAGATAGATAGATAGATAGATAGATAGATAGATAGATGTGGAAATGCGCACACGCATATGTGCTGTATAGCACATATGCCTAATTGCTTCATTTATATCATAAAGTAAGCTGTGAAAATGTGTTATTTTAAGGTCACAAGAAACAAACAAACAAAAAGCACTGAACAAGTTGTATAGGTCAACACTCAGCATTTAAATTAAAATTCATTTAAAATCAAGTTAAATCCAATTCAATTCACGTCAAGTGTTAAATGTGTGAGAAAATATGTATAATTGAATGAATGAAACCTTGAGAGGAACAAGACTCAACGGGGAATGATAACGGATAGCAGGAATTGTTATACCATGTGTGTTAGACGGTTGAAAGCTTAATAACAGAAGATGTGTTTAAGTTAATATGGAGTCCAGTTCGTTACTGGAGAGACAGTTACAAAAGGTAGGAAATTGCAATCCCGAACTACAGAAGTGGCCATGAAGAATGTGCATCTCAAAAAAAGGGATCTTACTAGCTGCCGCGGCAATGCACAGCCTGTGGTAAAGTTCTCAGGCACATGACGTTCAAACCAAATTCCAAAAAAGTTGGGACACTCTACAAATTGTGAATAAAAACAGAATGCAATGAAGTGGAAATTTCTAATTTCAATATTTTATTCAGAATAGAATATAGATAACATATCAAATGTTGAAAGTGAGACATTTTTAAAATGCCAGAAAAGTTAAATGTACATATAAGAATCAGCTGGAGGACCAATTTGCAACTTATTAGGTCAATTGGCAACATGATTGGGTATAAAAAGAGCCTCTCAGAGTGGCAGTGTCTCTCAGAAGTCAAGATGGGCAGAGGATCACCAATTCCTCCAATGCTGCAGCAAAGAAATTTGGCGCAATATCAAAAAGGAGTTTCTCAGAAAAAAATTGCAAAGAGTTTGTAGTTATCATCTACAGTGCATAATATCATCCAGATCTGAGAATCTGGAACAATCTCTGTGTGTAAGGATCAAGGCTGGAAGACCACACTGGATGCCCGTGATCACACATACTGTAGGAATGCTACTGTAATGGAAATCATAACATGGGCCCAGGAATACTTCCTGAAAACATTGTCAGTGAACACAATCTACCGTGCCATTCGCCGTTGATGGCTAAAACTATATAGGTTAAAAAAAGAAGCCATATCTAAACATGATCCAGAAAGCGCAGGTAATTTTCTCTGGGCCAAGGCTCAAAGTAGAAAACTGTTCTGTGGTCAGATGAATCATAAGTTCTTTTTGGAAAACTGGGGCGCCATGTCATCCGGACTAAAAAGGATAAGGACAACCCAAGTTATCAGCGCTCAGTTCAAAAGCCTGCATCTCTGATGGTATGGTGTTGCATGAGTGTGTGCAGCATGGGCAGCTTGCACATTTGGAAAGGCACCATCAATGCTGTAAGGTGTATCCAAGTTCTAGAACAACATATGCTCCCATCTAGACATCATCTCTTTCAGGGAAGAGCTTGCATTTTCCAACATGACCATGCCAGACCACATAGTGCATCAATTACAACATCATGGCTGCGTTGGAGAAGGATCCGGGTACTAAAATGGCCAGTCTGCAGTCCAGATCGTTCAACCATAGAAAACATTTGGCGCATCATAAAGAGGAAGATGCGACAAAGAAGACCTAAGAAGTTGAACAGCTTGAGCAACTTGTCTCCTCAGTCCCCAGACGTTTGCACACTGTTATAAAAAGAAGAAGGGTTTCCACACAGCGGTAAACATGGTCTTGTACCAATTTTTTTTGAGATGTGTTGATGCCATGAAATGTAAAATCAACTTATTTTTCACCTAAAATGATTTTTTTTTAAGTTTAAACATTTAATATGTCATCTGTTATATTCTGAATAAAATATTGAAATTTGAAAAGTCCACATGTTTTTATTCACAATTTGTCCAGTGTCCCAACTTTTTTGGAATCGGGTTCGTACATGTGTGTATATATTTTATTTATATTTTGTTTGTTTAATTTTCATTTTTCATTTCTTGAACCTGTTCAAAGTCCTGATTTTAATAGTATTTTTACATATAATAAATTGTTTATGTGAAGTTATCAAACCAGTTTTGCCAGAATTTGGATTCTAAGATGAGTTAACAAGACTGATCTGACATCTCTGCATAAAATTTATATTCCC
This sequence comes from Clarias macrocephalus, assembly GCA_011419295.1. NCBI lineage: Eukaryota > Metazoa > Chordata > Actinopteri > Siluriformes > Clariidae > Clarias > Clarias macrocephalus. Next base: position 36,656 of record JAAGKR010001179.1, read on the forward strand.
AGCAAAATGTCATATAAATAAAATATTTTATAGTATGCCTCCCAAACAGCATGTTGACATGTAGATAGTATCTGATGGCTTTTATGGGAACTTTATGACCCCAAGGTGCCACTTTTTTATGCAGTTCTCTAACAATAAGGTTTGGAGAGTTTTTTTTTTTTTTTTACTCCTCTTATTATCCTCCTCACTGGGCGTATTGGCAAGATAAACGTGGGTACTTGTCCAGCCTTGTTTGTCACGGTCACTGAGGCAAGTTTAGGTGAGCGGCTCTGTTTAGGTGAGGAGGTGTTCTCATGTCTTTCCCATGTTTAAGAGTAAATAAGAGAAATAGTCAATTGTTGCATGTCATATTTTTAACACAGGGAAACAATAAGTCATGAACAACTACATTTATTTTATTGGAATTCGTAGGGGTGTCAATGGTTATGGAACAGATTATTTTTATTAAAAGAATATTATTTTATATTTATAAAAATAAAATGTATTACGTTCATTTGTGTTCATGTTCGCGGGCGCCGGACAAACGAGGGTCTATGTAGGCATGTACATTTTTGAAAAGCATGTTACCTGAGGCTGAGCTCTGATAGGATCTTTTCAAATCATCCTGAGTCGCAGCACTGTGCGCCCTGAACCCTCCCACTTTTGTTCTTAGCGAATCAATATTGTTTTTAAATATTTGGGCTCATGTAATTGGACCATTCTCAACGAGTCTTTTCCAGCACTTCTTATGGCAAGCGGAGCTGCTGACTGGATGCGATGTGAGTCATGCCTTTATTTTATACTAGCAGTAATGAGGCATAATCACCTGATAAATGAATATTTACAGGCCAGTATTAAAAGTTAAATTTTAATTTCGTTTGCGGCCTCCCAAAGATCTTTGCACCAGCCGCCACTGGTGAAAATATGTTTCTGCAATAAATAAATAAGCTGAAGGAAAATGATAAATAATTTTTTAAAATTATTATTATTTTTTTTTTTTATAAAAGTGCGGTATGCATTTGTATTTAGCAGCCCTGAGTCATTACTTTACTACATCTAGAAAGTAAATATTTTGCCCATTGTTCTTTGCAAAATAGCTCAAGCTCAAAAAGATTGGAAGGAGATCAACTGTGAAAAGCAATTTTCAACTTTTGCCACAGATTCTCAGTTGGATTTAGGTCTGGACTTTGACTGGGTCATTCCAACTTGTGTGTGTGCTTTCTGTAGCTTTTTTTCACAGTTTATATTAAGAAATTACTTTTTTTACTGGGCTTCCCACTTTTGTTTTTCTTCCCTGCTTTTTCGCTTTTTGGAGAATGTGCTAGTTTCTTTGTTTAAGAACACCAAGCGGATTCCATCTCATAACCACAAAAGATTCAGATATGTTAAAATTGCTGATATTCAGCTTGCTTAGCATGTAGAGTGCAGGATGTTTAGACAATTTGTCATTAGTAATGATCTTATTAGTGATAGGTGTGTATTAGGTAGCACTCTGATGGAGAAGATATTAGCGTTAGAGGAAAAAATGGCACTTAGTTAGTAATCTAGTAACCAAGTGACAGAAACTTCAAAGCACTTTTTGTAGGTTACTCTGGATAAGAGCGGACAAACAGGCTAATCCAATAAAACCTGGTCATTTCTGTTGACAAAGCGTTAATTGCTGGAGACTTTTATATTCATTTCCAGAATCTGAGAACAGCATTTAAGTCCATACTTTACTCAGTAGGGATCAATTAGTGTGTAGTAGGATCCATTCATAAAGCAGGCCACACTTTAGATTTAATATCCTTCACAGTCCAGGAATTTCAGATCACTATCTTGTCTCATTTAAAAAGTGTCATAATAATAATGTACCCACTGTGCTGCGCTACTGCAGTAAATGTAGATTCACATCAACTATGACACAGAGCTTTATCCATTACCTATGAATGGATCACCGCCTGGCCCCACAGAACTCAATCAGGTGACTGAATATGTGATGTTATTTAGTCAACATTTTGTTATACCTTATATAATATAGCTATAATATTAACTATATAATATAGTTGAAAGAAAAATATTAAAAACAAGAAACCCACTACCTGGTATAATAATCACAAACACACTTTAAAACAGACCTCTAGAAAATTAGAACATTAATGGCATGAAACTGATAGTCAAATAGCAAATTTCAAATAGCATTCTTAAACTGTGAAAAAAGCTCTTAGTTTTGCTAGATCAACATATAGTATCTCTCCACTCTTATAAAAAATACCAAAAACACTCCTATATTTTTGATTAATAGCAAAACTAACTAGGAATAAGACAGATACAGAAATCACCACACCGATAACATGCAGTGGTGTGAGAATATTTTACTACCCTTGAAGAGAATTAAAAACCCTTGAAGTGCAGCTTTTAATGCCATTGATCAAAGGTAATAGCCCTCCCCAGGCTCGGATCCTATTTCAATTCAGTTTCACTTTGTGAGTTTGAGTTTGGTGTTCAGTTTTAGACCTACTGCTTTTTCCTCTTTACATGCTTTCTCTGGGCCACATAATTCATAAGCATTGTATTAGTTTTTAGTGTTATGCTGATTACATACATTATATGTTTTAGCAAAGCCAGCTTAATAAAGTTGAGCAATGTGTGAAGGACATAAGAGACTGGATGCTAATAAACTTTCTTCTGCCTACTCCTGACAAGACAGAAGTTCTGGTACTAGGAACACATGCAGATAGAAATAAACTTTTTGATTACATTGTAACTCTGGATGGCCTTTCTGTCAAGTGTTCCATCAAGTGCAACAGTAAAAGACCTTGGTGTGATCATAGATTCCAATCTGTCATTTAAAGCTCATGTAGATGATATTACCAGGATAGGAAGGAAGGTAAGGAAAATATTGTCACTAAACAATGCAGAAAGATTATTTTTATTTTATCACCTCTAGGTTATATTATAGTAACGCATTACTGTCTGGTTATTCAACTACAGGTGAAACTCGAAAAATTATAATATTGTACAAAAGTCCATGAGTTTCAGTAATGCAACTTAAAAGGTGAAACTAATATATGAAATAGACTTATTACATTCTTAAGGAACAGCCTCAAATCTAGGCTATTTTTTTTAGATTTGCCTTTAATTTAAAGAGCTGATCTGGGAGAAATTAAGAATGTAGAGTATTTTGGTGAACTGGTATATTTAGATGCTGCCTTAAATCCCCTGTCTGCCCACTGGACCTGTCTGACTTATTTTGGTGCCTCGTTGCATGGAGGACCCAACTGTGTTCTCTGAGGTGCAGTCGCACAATAGTCAGGACTGGAATTTCCTACATTCTAGCGTCTAATAACAAACTGGACTGCATATGAATTTAGACATTAACTGTTACATTGAACTTCTAGCTGCCTAATACACAGTATTTCTGTACTACAATCCATGCTATCTGTTGTCACCCAAATGAGCATCGATTCCCTGTCAAGTCTGGTTCCTGTTAAGGTTCCATCCTACTGCCATCTCGGGGCCTTTTTCCTTGCCATCCTTGCCCTCTGCTTGCTCATTAGGGGCAATTTTATAATTTTATTTATACACATTTTCAGATTTTATACACATTTCCATGGTTCTCTTTTGACTCTGTAGAGCTGCCTTGTAACCATAGCCATTGTTAAAAGCGATATATAAATAGCATTTAATTGATTTGAATGAATACAATTTGATCTAAACTATTCAGTTGTAGCTCTGGCTGTATGTTTAGGATCGATTGTCCTGTATTTGACTCCATTCATCTTCCCATAAACTGACCAGCTTTCCGGTCACTGCTGAAGAAAAGTATCCCCATAACATGATGCTGCCTCTGTCATGTTTCACAGTGGCAATGTTGTGTTCAGGCTGGTGTGCATGTGATTTTCGCATTTAGGCAAAATGTTGGGCCATCTGACTTTATGTTGAGCACCTTTATCCATGTTTGCTGACTTCCACTTCACAATTATGTGTCACTTTGTGTTGGTCTATCACATAGAATCCCAATAAAATAAAATTGTTTATGGATGTAATGTGACAAAATCTGGAAAAGTTCAAGGAGTATGAATACTTTTGTAAGGCACTGTATATTCACATTTAAGATTTATATTTTAATATTTTAGAATATCTTTAACTTTTATATTCATGTTAAACATTTACTACTATTTACACATACTACATTTATCATTTTATTAACATTTTACATTTTATACTTAATCTGAAACGTAAAGCTACTATTTGACATCATTTATGACCTTGATGTAATGCCATTCTTAAATGTTTTAAAAGATTGTGAAGTATGCAAAGTGTTTTTTTTAAACATGCAGTGTAGGATTCACACAGAATTTATTACATCTTCATTGACTATGGCCTACTTTATTCTGTCACTTAATTTTGGTGGAACGCTTACTCTAGTAAGAGATGTAATTAGTGAGGGGTCTAATGGATGAAGCCTGATTACAGAATGTGAGTTGTTTTTGAATGTGAGCAGACACTGTGATGAGTAGAGACGGGAAGGTGATGAAGTTAATATAACAGTCCCATTTTTTTATCTTGGACGTGCCATATATTTACTTAGTTTAAGTAGCCTAACAGGAACAATATACACAAAGAAATGCATGAAGTCCTATCAAAACTCCTCACACACAAACACACACATAATGGGTTATATAGTAAAATTGTAAATAAAATGGACAACTGGAGTGCCTAGTTTTACTAGCTTCTATGGGCCTGGCGAGGGTTCACAGACTGTAGGTGTTCTAAGTTCTTATGGTCAGTGAATATGGTAGGATTGAGCCTGCTACAGCAAATGTCTTCACTCTTCTAGGGCTAGCTTGCTTTTTTTTTTACATCATAGTTTCTCTCAGCAGAAGAGAGGTTATGAGAAGAGAATGCATGCAACAGGATGAAGTTTAGGCTTATCACCAAACCGTTAAGAAAGGATTGCACCAACCCCTGCTTCACATGCATCTATGTCAACAATAAATGGCTTGGCAGGGTGTTTTAGGATGGGGATTCTTTTTTATTTTTATATTCAGGAAATATATTACTGCCTGTGTGATGACTGGTGAGTGAGAGAAAGAAGTGTACTGACCATGGGGCGCGCTAGGTTGATCCCATGCGTGAGTACAATCAGGGATCAAGGAGTGTGCTAGGTAATCATGGACAATGTGGTCGGTTCTACCACAGTAAAACAAACTTGCATAGAGTAGTCTTTCCTTCCATCTCTTCGTTCATTCATCCATAGATTGTGAGGTCAATGAGTGAATCAAACATCAATTGCTTATCTCTGCATGTCAGTTCTCTGAGTAAATCCATATTTAATATTGGTACAAAGTTGCTTTGAGGGTTGCTTCATTACAACTGCTTCCTCAGAGTCCTTCATGAAGCATGCAATTAACAGTTCATAGGAAGTAAACTGATCCTCTTCTTTGAACCAAACTGCTGTGGCTCATGCAAGTGCTTTTCTTGTTGGGAGACTTGCCATCAATGGGAGTTTATTATTTTATATAAATACAACTTTTATATTATATATTTATTTATAGATAAAACAAAGATTTTTTTTTCATGATTTTATAGGTTGGTTATAGACTGTTTCCTGATACAAACATATATGCATTTGTAAGACAAAAATAGCATTTGCCTTTAAAATAAACAGCGTCATCGTTTTGCATTTTACAGCAATCTTTTTAAACAGCTCAAAGTTTAAAAAGGTCAAAATTAATTTTCTGGTTTACATTGAGTGAGGTAAGAAATCTTAATAAACTGTGCCTTTATGTTGCTTAAAAGCTTGCATTACAGATTTAATGTAAATAGTTCAAAACAGAGTCTGAGTCTGCTACATTGCTTTGTTGATTGTCTGTTTTCATTTCCTTTTATCTAGTTATCTTTCTTTTAATCTAGATCATCTAGATCTCTTTTCCAGGTGAGCAGAAAATGGAGAATTCAGAGAGGCCTAGGCTTTTTCATGTAAATTTTTAGGTAAATCTAGCTAAATAAAAATCTAGTGTTTAATTTATTTACAATGCACTATGAATAAGAGCTGTGCCCTTGTGGCTATGAATGCAGTGATATTTCGTGTAACAGCACTCCCTCTAGTGTGATATTATTTAATAACCATATACTTCACAGTACAGTTGCAGTGGAAAATAAAACGTAAATGTGAGCTAGGTGTATAATCAACGATTACTACTCTTGCACAACTTCAAAATACATTTACAAACTTAAAAGTGAACGAGAAGTATATAATTAGTACCTACAATTGTAGTTACTATTTTCTACTTTTTCAGTAAAAAATAATCCATAAATTTAAGTTTGTTACTTTTATACATAAAGCTTACTTTAGTAAACTAAAAAGTGTGCCAATTTAGTCCCAGGAATTCCTTAAATACTAATACAAGGGTATAGTATTGTACTATATAATGTACTAATAGCACTAGTACACCAATATTAGTACATGGTAAACTCTAAAAACTGCTGGGTTAAAAAACAACCCAACCTTAACCCAGCTGCTGGGTCACTATTGGACAGAATGCACGCTGGGTTGTTTTGACCCAAGTGCTGGGTTGTACCATTTAACCCAGATTTCTGGGTTGTTCATCTGACCCAACCAGTGGGTAAAATTAACACTCTTGCTGGGTTGACACAATCCATTTGAGTTTTTTTTATTTTCAAAAAAGACAAAATGTACACAACTTCACATAATGTAAATAGATTGTCACAGAATAAGAAAATGTGAATAACTTAATTTTTTACCAAAATGTCAGACACAACCATATAATCTTAAGCTGACCATTTGTTAAATAGCGAAGATTATTATTATTACATTTAAGGTCTTTTTTTTTTTTTTTTTTTGTGTGTGCTACAAATGCACTTTTATCATAAATACACTTTAGCCGACTGTTGGCACAGAATATTAAAACATGAACTCCCCTCACCCCCATATCAAAGTGCGACTAAAAAGGCGGAAAAGCAAAAAAACATGAAAATGAGCTTGCTCCTACCACAACTAAAACATTTAAAATTTAGGTAAAAATTTATATAAACTTACCATAAAATTTTGACCCAAGTGCTGGGTTGTACCATTTAACCCAGATTTCTGGGTTGTTCATCTGACCCAACCAGTGGGTAAAATTAACACTCTTGCTGGGTTGACACAATCCATTTGAGTTTTTTTTATTTTCAAAAAAGACAAAATGTACACAACTTCACATAATGTAAATAGATTGTCACAGAATAAGAAAATGTGAATAACTTAATTTTTTACCAAAATGTCAGACACAACCATATAATCTTAAGCTGACCATTTGTTAAATATAAAATAAATGTACTGTGACATAAACACTGTAAAACAAAAACAAGAGACCCCTGTAAGTCTGATTTGAATTGCATTTTTTGCATTTAATACAATGTTTAAAAACTTTTAATATAGTTTTTAATACAAATCTTATAATGCCCACATGACACAAATATTTCCCATCTTAATATTTTAACTATCCCTTATTTAACTATTACTATTTAAAAACAAAAATTATAAAACTTTTTTAAATGTTGGCTTTAAAAACTGTTGTCCTCAAAAATTTAATGACACGAGATGAGTACTCGTGTCCATCAATCTGATCTACAGTATGCTGGAGAAACTCCCAGGTGAGAAGACACTTCTTAACATCAATGACAAAAAAAAACAGCCTTCACCAAAGAGTCTGTATCAATAGCATTGCCTCCAACAATGGAAAAGGTCTGTCAGGTCCCTCTTGTCTCATCCCCAAGGAACACAACATGGAACAATCTCCATATTTTACAGATATCATCCTCACCATGTTGGTCTACCTATGGATTATACAGCATCACTTAGTGTTGCAATATAACTAACATTTACGTTGAGCATTTTTGTTAAGGACGTACAGCTACATATGCATTTAATGCAAAACATTTTTTCTCTTGTCAATACACAAAATCACATAACGTGAACATGAATTTTATGTATATTTTTGAATAATTTACCTCACTATTTAACGTGAGGGATAACAGGATACGGCGCTCCATCTGGATTTAATACAAAACATTCACCCCTTTTCAAATTCTCAACAAACACTAGATGAATAGGGTATTTAATGGTGAATTTACAACTTATAATAAATATTTTATAAGGATAAAGAAAAAGACACTTTCCACACACACAGCTTTAGCGAAGATTATTATTATTACATTTAAGGTCATTTTTTTTTTTTTTTTTTTTTTTTTTTGTGTGTGCTACAAATGCACTTTTATCATAAATACACTTTAGCCGACTGTTGGCACAGAATATTAAAACATGAACTCCCCTCACCCCCATATCAAAGTGCGACTAAAAAGGCGGAAAAGCAAAAAAACATGAAAATGAGCTTGCTCCTACCACAACTAAAACATTTAAAATTTAGGTAAAAATTTATATAAACTTACCATAAAATACTGCCAGCATTAAGTGGCGTGCTGCTCGCTTCAGAAGTGAAGAATCTAGAAAGTTCTTCATGCTGTCTCAATTCCAAAAACGCAAAGAGCAGACTTGAC